>VYZS01038451.1:335-10829 GCA_013400695.1 Neodrepanis coruscans
GCTTTTAGTGCGGGGGGCTGCGGCGGGCGAAGAGCGGCCCCGCCCGGCGGGGAGGGCGCGGGGCGGGGGGACACACGCACATCGTCCCCGCCCCGCCGCCCGGGGTGGGCATTGCGGGAACCTCCCGCGGGAGCCTCCTGGCAGCAGGTGTGCCCTCGCTCCGCTGGTGTTCGTTTGCTTTGGTGCTGCCACTGACCATATTTTGAGGGCTTGTTGCAGTCTCCTTCCTGGAACGGAGTGTGGGCGCGCTGGGCAGCTCGTACATAGGACAAGTGGCACTACCGCTGGTGCACGCCCACCGCCCTCTGCAAGATGAGGGACGGAGAGGCATCTAGGCCGTGGCCTGGCTCTCGCAAAAGCGGGTACTTGACCTGGCTCCGGAGGGAATAATTTTCTTTTGCAAAATAAAGGCACATTTGTACGGTTTTTGCTTTCACTGTTTGCACATCTTTAACTTCACGCAAGCAGAAACGTCTGATTTGCTGGCACATTAATTATTCTCTAACGTTTTTCAGTCAAAAATGGTCTATTACTCCACAGCGCGCCCATTTTCACAACATATTTTTCTGCTGGAAGAAAGGCAGAAGTGATTTTTTTTGTTTGTTTGTTTTAGGCGGGAAGTGCTGTGTCCCTGCTCGGAGGTGAGAGGCAGCAGAGCTGAGCCGTGTTGCTGGGCTGTGTGATGTGATGCACGTAGGCTGCCAGGGCACGGCTCCCCACGCTGCCTCTTCCCTGCCCCGACGGCGGCAGCGCTGCTCCGCTGCGCCAAATGACTCACAGGAAGGCTAAAGAGGATCAGGCCTCCGAGCCTCTCCACCCAGACGTTTTACACGGAGAATTCACGTGCCAATTTTCAACAAAAGTCCCAGCACTGCTGCTGCTAGAAAGCTTGACCTTATGTATATGTCAGACCTATGAATACACATAGCCCCGAATGAGGGATAGTATTACATAGGAATACTTTGGAGTGACAGGGTGTAACTGGAGCACTTCCTTTTTTAGTGATTAACAGTGCTTAAGAACAGCGATTAAGAACTGATTTTCTTCCTTTGATATCCTCATCCCAAGTCCTTGCCACTGCCACTTTTTCCTCCCATCTTTGTGCCTTCCAGATTTGTTGCATGGAGGTGGGGTAGGAATTCTATCCATGCAGAAAGAAAAATTTGAGAGCAATGTCACCACTAGTGTGCTTGCTCTGTGGACTGCCAGACCAAGTGGCAGCCCCTGGCCATGCTGCCACACAATGAAGAAACATCTGCAATTTCGTTCTCCTTTGCCTCCCTGACTAAGGAAGAAGCTGTGCATACATTTTCATAGCTTCTAAAGATGCATTTTTAGCAGTTAACCAAGTACTAGGGTACTTGTGCACATCTGTCCCTCAGGTGATTGCTCCACAGTCCCACATTCACAATACATTTCTGGATGCACAATATCTGGTTTTAAACACAATTGCTTGTGATTAAAATAAGAACAGTGAAGAAATGTGTCTAAGAGCAAAAAATTGAATGGTAAAATGCTTTGCAGAAATATGCCAAAGATCATTCTAATGATGTGCCAGAGGCAGCTTCTATATTCCCTATTAGAGAGTATAAGGATTATTAGCAAGTAAAGGTGGTCTAAATTGTTCTTGTGCTAGGAAGTGCCTTAAGAACACACATTCCAGGGCCTGGATGCTTGGAGTATAACTGTGAAAGCATCCATCATAAAAAGGCCTCAGGATAGTTGCACGGCAGGCTGAAGCCTTTCCTGCAGGCTGGCTGCAAAGAGCAGGGCTGGGATGTCCACTGGTTGCAGTTGAACACACCCAACTGCATCACAGCCAAAACCTGAGCACAGGACCAGGGAGGAGGAGCCAGGAGGAGAGCAGAGAGTGCTGGTGCTGTGGCTCCAAGAGCAGGCAGAGGCGGCATTCTTTGGGCAAGTGGCTCTATGAACAAGGCAAATTGATTTCTGGAGAGGGAAACTGCCTCCCTGTGGAAGGTACTGCTGTGTTTAGGGGCCATTCTGCCAAGAGAATACATACCTCATCTCATGTCTTTCTTCTTCAACAGGCAGCTCCATATGGCTTAGAGTGTCATGAACAGTTTTTAATAAGATATACCGTATTTAGATGCCAAGTAGCACATTGTTTTACTGGCTGTGCTGCTTTGACTCACCAAAGCAGCTTTCATTTGTTATCTTAACAAAGCATTTTTGCAAGTTGAGGTGCAGGCTTGTATTTAAAGCCTGTGGCTGCAAAGCAAAGCTGTGGAAGGACAAAATGGTATGTTCACAATAGAGCTCAGGGTGTGATAGTGTTTGCTCTTCCAGAAAAAAGTCACAGTACACCTAACTGAGATTTTCAGGAAATTTATCTCTACTCAATCTTTTATTTTACATTGGAAACAAATGATCTTATCTGACCAAGGGCTTGAATAATAAATATTTATATGCAAATCTTCCTTTCATAATTAATTCACCACTTCAGCCTCTGGGAATGGCTTGCTGTGCCTCTGCCTCATTCTGAGCTGTGTTCTAATCTTTGCTGTCACTACAGATTGTTCAATGGGTGAAAAGGGGAGGGCAGAACAGTGAACAGTGGTTTTTTCCACTCACTCCTTCTGCCTATGCTGAGCCCTGGGAGACTCATAGCACAAGTTTTTCTGCTAGTCAGCAAGAATATCCATGTAGTATTAAATCTAAGGAGTACCTGGACCAATATCCACCCCTTTTAAATAAGAGACAATAATTTCTTTCCTCCTTTTGAAGGGAGGTCCATGTGCAACATTTATAGCCACATCTATTGACTTAAATGTGTCTTGAAATCAGGCCAGGATAGTTCCTTTAACTTTGGCCAGGCTCTTGAGTATGAACAGGGCAAAGACATAGCCAAATGGAGTGTTCATCATCATACATAATAGCAAGAGGGTCTCAGTCATAAGGTTTCTGCTGGAATTTTATTTACATGGACAAGATGTTAAACAGCAATAGGCAGCAGCAACTAACGTACCAGTGCCTTTTGCACTTGGCAGATACTGGTAACATGACTAGAAGTGAAGTATTCAAACCATGGTGAGGGTTCAGGAATAAGCTGTTACCACCCAAGGGCATCTCAAGCGAAGGTGGTGTTGTTCCAGCCTACATTGCCAGCACTGATGTCAAAGAAGCTGATGTAGATTCTGAAAGGGAAGACAGACACCATTACCTGCTGAGAGCAGAGTGCTGCAGGCTGACCAGTGTGCTCCTGCAACAGGACACACAGCCACACTGTGGACTGTCCTGCAGGGCTTTACACTTCTCAGACCTTGCACCCCCTTCCCCCTGCCCCTTTTAATGCCTTTTGTGCATTCTGAAGTTCCTAGTGGCTTCCTACTTCTTGTTATAAGGAGCTTTCAGGACATTTCATTTACAGTCATTTCTGAAGAAGACTGGCATACATTCAGGAAAAGGACAATAAAGGCTTTTATGCTAATGGAAGCTCTTGCAATTGACCTTCTACTTTTACAGGCAGTAGGGAAGTGTTGGTACATGACACTCAAGTTATCAATGTAATAACAAAGTTATTTTATCTGTACCTGGGTTTTTGCACATGAGATCTGTGGGTACATGTAATGCCTGAACCCACATGTTTTTAACCAAGAATTTTTACATTTTCTGAACATCAGCATTGCAGTTCATGCAATTGCTCTTTTCTTCTTTTTGGTTGGAGATTTGCTCAGTTGGCTCAGCATTTAGCCGCTTCAAACAGCACATTAATAAAGAACACCAAAGGACAAGTCTGGGATTAATAGTTTGAACAATATGTGGAAACTCATGCCAGACAAGTTGCTGTATGAGCTCACCTGTCAGATGGTATTTTCAGCTGTTTGTTCAGCAGATCACAAAGCAATTTGGAGTAGACCTTGTTCTCCCGCTCCCCTATCTTGCCAATGCTGTAGAGAAAGCACATAGCACAAGGGTCTGTGGAGCCACCAAAGGACATCACCTGATCAGGAGATATCTGTATTGCTAGGTACTGTTGGAAGAAGAAAAGGAGTATTATTTTCCTTTGCCATATTAAGAAAAGTTTTGAAAATCCAAATGTGCAAAGCTTTCATGGGTTGATATCTTACTGTCTAGATTTGCATTCTACTCTGAGACATTCACTGCTGTGTCAAGGGTGGGTACAAAGACACCATACTATTTAGGCTTGGGAGTCTTGGTTCCTAATCCAGGTGCTCCAGGAGCTCAGTGACCTGCAATATCTCCAGAACCTCTTCCAAGCCACTGGGTTCTCCCTGCCTGTGTGAGAAGGTCAGGGATGAGGGGGGGTGCAATTGCATTGCTGCCGCACTGCGTTCCAGAGGGATTTTGCACCTCACTGGCTCCTGCTGCAGTCTTCCCTGCTGAGGTAAATGTGAACTGACACAGCAGAGGTCTGAATCAACATCCCCCTCATTAAACAAAATACAGCCTAATCCTACTTTTGTTCTTGATATCAGGAAAAATAGAAGAAAGTATCTATGTTAATATTAATGACCAGCCTGCGATTTTCCCTGCTGCTAATACACAGTGTCAGATCCACACACTGGGGAATCCAGGGATCAGTTCCTTTGGCATCTATCTGGCTTCTGTTCTGTTCTTACCCACGTTTATTAGCACTGCATCATTGGAAGTCAGCGGGAATTAACCCTCTTTGTAAAACAAGCCAGCCTGAGTACCAGGAGTTGTCTCACTCTTGGTAATCACTCTTGGCCATCATTTACAGCTTGTTTGGGTCACATCAGACCACAACAGTAAAGGATAAGCCAAGGAGATCATACTGAGGTGCCACTTGTTTGGCCCTGTTCTCCCCAGGCTGGACACTGTGTGCTCTCAGCTTTTTGCCAAATGTAGGTACATGTATACTTTTAACATCTACCCTGGAAGCAGGTTATTATTATTATTAAAAAAGAAGCTGAAACATTAATTTGCATTATTTTCTTCTAAGAGCAGTTTGAAAATATTTGAAACAGTTAATCCAGTAGGAAAAAACCCTATTTGATTAAAAATCAGTATTTTTTCAAGCAATACAGTTTCCTGTGAAAGGAAAGCTCTGCATTCCAGCCCACCCTAATCCTTTCCTTCTTTCTGTGTTATAACTAAGAGACTCTCCCTTTCCTATTGCCTCCTTTGTCACGAAAAGCTTGTATGTCCTCCTCAGAAAAATCTCTTTGTTATTCCCTGTATATTTCTAAGTCCCATTACATATCCCTTCCACACAGCTGCTCAAACCTGTTCCAGCTGCATCCCAGCCCTGGCCTCTGGCTTTATATTCAGGAGCTGTTATGCAAGAACTGCCAGCTGACACACCCCCACTCCTCTATCAGCAAGTACTTGTTTGCTAGACTGATAAAAAACGTTGGCTTTTTAAAAATAGATAGAACACATCAGTTTTACATAAGAATACTAGTTTTTTGCTAGATGTCCAAGCAAGCTGAATGACTCATTTTTTAATTCGACTGTAACCACTAGGCTATGGGCAATTTGATGGCAGATAACAAGAACATATTGAGCAGGTCTCAGTGAGGAAATTGAGAGTGGCTTTTGCTTTCAGTCAGGCAGTTTTTTGAGAGGTATTCATAGACATACATGTGCACACATAGCCACACATGTCCTATGTCTTCACCTACTCACCTACATGGAATATCAACCTACACAAAGCTAGTTTAAAAAATTCATTGTTTTGAAACCTCAACAAAGCTAAGTTATAGAAACAAGTATTTGATATTTTCACAGAGAGAGGACAGCAAATACTGGTGAATCATTAGGTATATTAGTTTATCAAGGCTATCACTGAGAAATAGCTCATTGCATAGGTACAACTGACTGAGGAAGGAAAATATTTGAGCATCAGGACTTACCTGTGCTGGTTTGTCCAATGCTTTCGATAATTGTTGCATGAGCTCCCCTGTAAAAGATTCTGGAACATTATCCTTGCTTATATTTGTATTAACTATGAATTTAGGCATCTTTGGATCACAAGCAGGTTTTCTTTCAAAGCCTTTGTTTCTAACTCACCTGCAATCTGGCTCACTTTACTATGCTGGTAAGTACCTCAGGAGCTTTTAAATAGTCAGTGATACTTTCCATAGGTGCACTGGGAGGGATGGGAGTCCCTCAGGAGAGGAGAGTCTGCATGTGCCATCTGCAGACTGCTCACACAGACAGTCCTGGGAGAGAACCTGGCTTTTGCACTCTGGAAACCAAAGCATTCAAAATGATACTTCATATTTGAATATATCCTGATCATGAAACCAGTGAAAAAACAAGTGTTACAGAGAGTTATAATGTACCTCTTTATGCAAGTCTTACAATAATTTAAAAAAAAAAATGAGATGGATGACTCAATTGTGAGGTCTGGAACTCTTTCTGTGGAATAGACCATAACAGAAAAACCTCAGTAGCACATGTTGTGCAGACCTTTCCTGAACCATGACTAAGTTATGACAAAGTTGCCTTAAAATCAGGGTCTTGATTTTCCACTGTGATGGGCACTGGTTTCTACACGCTCAGTGGAGGCTTGTTTTCAGCTTGCTTCTTTGTTGTGCAAATAGTCCCATAGCAGTCATAACTCTTGAGAGATAGGAAATCCACAGGCATTCAGACATGAGCAGCTTTTATCCGTAGTGGAGTATGTGGTGGAGCTGGGATCAGTTCTCATTGCTGCCTAATAGAGCCTTACATGAGAGAAGTGATTTAGAGGGATCATATGGCATTTGGTAGGGGGTGTTCAAAGTGAGATGTGTGGGGAAAATACGTTGAAAATGCTGGTGGGGATAAAATAAACTGTTAGTTAATCTCTCCATGTTAAAGGTGATGAGTGCCTTTATACCCGGCGGTTTCAGACTTAAGGGCTTTTCTACTCACTTGATTTCCCAGGCTATGGAAAAGAAGGAGAGCTTTCCATAGCTTGCACTGAATGTTTGGACTGTGTGGTATAATTTAAGCAACTACTTTTTAAATGGTGAAAACCTCTGTACAGGCATATTTAAGCTGATTGTGTTCAAGGTCAGGTTGGACTGGGCCTTGAGGAACCCAGTCAAGTGGGTGCCATCCCTGACCATGGCTGGGGGGTTGGAACTAAATGGTCTTTAATGTCCCTTCCAAACCAAGCCATTCTATGTTTGTGTAGTGTATGTTGATTTTAAACCAAATCCTTCACTGTAGCACCCTTGCTGTAAAATGTCAGTAAATAAAAAGTCAGGAGATGAATTACTATGTGTCAGCCGGTGTTAGTGCAAAGCTTGCTAAAAATAATGAAAGCCCTGAAAAAAAAGAAGTAAAATCTGTTTCTACAACGAGCCTTTCCAGGGTATGTCTCCTAAGTCAAATCATTAAAACCAAACTCAAGTTCAAGAGAAATTGTAGTTTGTAGTATTGATCATTTTTTTCTTCAGTGATTAGTGTGGAAAGCAAGTGGCATGATTCAAAACTTTCAGTCACAAATCTTGTCATAAATATACTCCTTAGTGGTCATTTGGAAAAACTTAGAGTATTTCCAATGAAACTCACAACCTATTTTTACTGCTGGGTACAATAATCACTCTTATTCTGAGCTTGCTTACATAAGAAGAAAAACATTTCCAAAACAAACTCTTTCTTCTCTGAAAACATCTGATGTAATTCCCAGAAGCTGATGTACCAGGTTGGAAATCAGTTCCTTAGACACCACAGATGTTCTCAGGAGTGTGCTTTATTTTACAGCAGCCTTTCTTCTTCTTTTGCATTCTATAATATGTCAGCTTGGTGGGTCCTTCTCCCTGCCTAGAATTACTAGGATATTCTCCTCTGAGATTTCCATTACATCTCCAAGTTGCACTGTACAATTTCAATGTCAATATTTTTTTCTGTTGTCCTGTTGGAACCTTTTTTCCTGAATTGCTCTGCTAAGTTTTAAGTCCACATCAATCTGTGGCATTGGGCAGGACTCTGGGAACAGGAGACAACTACTGAGGGCCCGGGCTGTGGGTCCAGGACTATGTTCTTTTAGCAGGATTTGGGCCCTATGGACTGCTAACAAAATGTTTTAAAAATTCTTAAGTTGTACTATCATAAAAGGGTTTTTAACGTGGAAAAAAAAAATCTTACATCTTGAAACTGAATGGTGAAATTTCCTGTGAAAATGCTTAAATATCATTCAGAAATAAAACTCTAGTATAATGAGTTTCATATCTATATTAAAAAAAAAACTATAAAGAAAAAAAGAAATGAGACAGAAAAGCTTGCAGTCTGTTTTTAATGTTTCCTTTATTTTGCAAGATTGTTTCCTGTCTTTTCTAAGAGATGCAAATTTCTCCTCTGAACACTCAGAGCTTCGTGCAAGACTGTTCCTTAGGAACGTTATTTTCAGTGACTGAAGTTTCTTTTTTCCCGAAGTTCAGCTTGTTGAACTCTGCTTTTATTTCCATGATTGACTTTCCCTTGGTCTCAGGGAGATAGAGGTAGATGAAAATTGCTGATAAAGCAAGAATTCCCAAAAAGATAAGGAAGCAGAAGGGTCCAAGGTTATCCTGCAAGCAGAAATGCAAGACACTGTAAAGAAAATAAGAATTCTGTTTCTATTTCCTTGTCCTTTAGTGCAAGCCTGTGTCTTAAAATTCAAAGGTGTGCTCAATTCACAGTCCAGGACAGGTTTCAAACCAGGAGTTTCCACTGGTCATGTTTGACCTGAGTCCAATTGCTGCTCCTCTGACAGGCCTGGAGGGTTCCTGAGCAGGTTTGTATTTTGACAGAGCTCTAAGCTTTGCATGTCATTGCAATTTGTTGCTATTGTTTTGTTCCCTGTGAGCATTCAGAGGTGGATTCTCCCAGATGGAGGAATCCACTTAGAATCACTTACAACAAGCAGTGGAAAAATCATCCCAAGTACAAAGAGTCCCATCCAGTTGAGAGAGCTAACAATCAGAAAGGCTGATGGTCTGTATGACTGGCTGAAGATTTCAACCATGACAGTTATAGTGGCTCCAGCTGAAAAAGAAACCAGAGATATTTGTTTCCTTGTTCCTGCTGAAGTACCTCCCAATGTCAGTGGCAGAAGATGACAGACAGGCAGAAATAGGTGGCCTGTTGGTAGGTGGCCCTTGGTATGAGGGTGAAAGACCTTGATTCAGAAAGGGACTGCAACTATTAGGGAGTGCAACTGTTACTCTTGTATGTCCTGGAGTCCTTTTTCTGGTGCCAATGGGTATGTGCAGTTCCATATTGCACTGGTAACCATTATTGATGCACTGATTTCTAAAATCAGCTCTCCTTTTGATTCCTGTAATCAGTTCCACCCAGAGCATGTTGGTAGGCATAAGCTTAACTTGCTAAGTTAATGAAGGTGATTACTACAACATGTTGGAAAGATGATTATTATAACATACCTTGCAATGCCTAGATTCCTATTTTTCGCTGAGTATTTTTAAAATGGTTTTGAAATTTCTGTCTCAAACCCTCTGGAGAAGATGATATCATGTTTTAAATTATTTACATCCTGTTATCAGCAATAAAATCCAAGCTGTCTGTACCATTTTCCTCTCTCTCACTTGTATGTGTCTGCCCTTTCTTTCTTTATGTTACAGAACTTTTTTACTGTGGCACTAGTCTGTTCTTCCTCTGCTACTTGTGTCACCAACCAATATAATAAAAAATCAGTATAGCCATTCATATACTCACATGGTCCCATTCCATAGAACACAACAAATAGGAAGATCAAGACAACGCTGAAGTAATGCATCCAGAAAAACTGATGCTGTAGGTGAGAAACCAGTGATATCAAACCATTAGACACATGACAGTTGCAGAGCTCCGTATTTTCTGGCACTGGCTGTTTTTTGTACATATTGTGTGAGATAAAATCAGGAAGGTGGGCTGGTGCTGAGTAAGTGGCCAGAATGCTGCTGCCTCTTTACCTGCAGGGACAGGGTCATGGTAAGCAGTGCTAGCACAGAACACATCAGTGTGTATCCACCACAAAGCAGCACCTTCCTCCCAAACCGGTCGATAAGGGTGCTCTGAAAAGCAGAAAACACAAGTCATAAATACCAGTTCTGGAATTAAATTATTTCTTCCCTCTCCATGTATTCTTTCCAGAAGACTTATCTGAATAATATACATAAATCAATGTAATTTGAGAGTCTCATAGTTGCTAATGAATTTGATTAGTTTCTTCAAACCTAATTAATTATTAATTAAGTTGTGTTTGTTAGTCAACCTTAGGCTGCTTTCAGTTCCCTTTTTTATCTGCTGGCATTTGTTGAATTGTGCAGACATACGTACCTACATCTAATCCAGGACATCAGAAAATTATTTTACAGAATAAAAATTATTTTAAAGACACACACTCATGCAAATAATCTGGGAAAAGAACTGCCTTTTAAACTGCATGTGGTTTTGCAGAAGCAGGAAGTTGTGTCTTTTGTTATGCAAATCTTGCCCGAGCCCAGTTATAAGAAAGGAAAAGTACAATTGTTGACCACATTAAATTTTTCCTTCAAACTCAATTCCGAGAAG
>VYZS01038468.1:0-11400 GCA_013400695.1 Neodrepanis coruscans
GAGGCAAAGAAAGAGTTAAACACTTCTTCCATGTGTCTGTCCCTCTTTGTGAGGTGATCATCCTCATTTTGTAATGGGCCAATGGTATTTCTATACTGCCCATTGCCACTAATGTATTTGAAAAAGCTCTTTTTTAGTGTCCCGCACATTCCTGGCTAGCTTCAACTCCATTTGATCTTTGGCTGCATGAATTTTCTCCCTACAATGGCAAGCAGCATTCTGTATTCTTTCCATGTCACTTGACCTTGCTTCCACTGGGCAAACATCTTCTTTTTTTGCCTTATTTCCAAGAGAAGGTCCCTGCTCAGCCAAGCCAGCCATTTGCCTTGCCTTCTTGACTTCTGGCATTTGGAAATTGCCTGTTCCTATGCTCTTAGGAAATGATTTTGAAGAGTGACCAGCATTGATGGACCCCAGCATCTGCAAAAACAATTTCCCAGGGGACCTTACTGATTCCCTGAGCAACCTGAAGTCTGCTCTCCTTATGTCCAGAGTTGAGGTTTTGCTGGCACTTTTTCTCCTGTCACCAGAGATTTTTAACCTTGATCCCTTTGTGGTTGCTGTGGCCAAGACAACCACCAATCTCAACTTTGTTCACATGATCCACTCTGTTCATAAGCAGCAAATCAAGGAGGGCATTTTTCCAAGTTGGCTCACTCAGTTCTTGTACCATAAAGTTTTCATCTAGATGGTGTGTAAGACTTTTAAAAGCTTACTGTGACACACTAAACAGTCTGATAAACTGTTCTGCATTATTCCTTTCTAACTGTTTAATGTCCTGCTAGACAACTGGCTGTCTATTTTTTTTTGTAACTCATAGCTTTTTCAGACTGCATTGAAACCTTACCTGTCAATGTCTCAGTGTAAGCATTATTTTTTTGTCTTTTATCGCGGGGTGCAAAGTTGATTCAGAATTATATTCCAACTGTTTAACTTTCTAGATCACCAATTTGTAAACTTTCAGGCTAGTCTTGGATTGCTATTGTGGAAACTCCTTTGGAAGAGTAAAGCTCAACCAACAGTAAGTCTTGTATTCTTTGATTCTGTCTCATAATTGAGATAAATCACTCCTCTGATAATGGACTTCTGAACCATTGAGATTTGTAAAAAAAAGTGACTGAAGAGGAAATAGAAAATGTGATGTACTCAGGCATTACAGATCAATGATGTGGAGGAAACTTTTTGTTTGACATACTGATTTAAGAGAAACTGAAGAAATACTTGACATTCCAATAGTTAAACATTCTCAAATGCCTTGATGGATTTTCAGTACAATTCTTCATACTAAAAACCAAGTTTCCCTTACAAGATGGATGAATGATATCAGATGTTCTTTGACTCACCATGATAGAAATGATCAAGGCAAAATGTACAGTTGTTTTACACTGTGTGTACTGGTATAGACTCGATATTGAAGCTCAGGCTGCTCTAAAATTTTGCTGCATGAAGGTCACACTATGGGACAGTAACCATGTGATGCACTGTCATTCCAATTTGTCCTTTTCCCAAATTCATTGCAAGAACTTGTAATACCATAGTGCCATTTGATCTTGCAGATCATCTTCTGATCAATTACTTCAAGAAGTGATTAGACATAGTGTTTTCAGTAACCATAACTGAATGTTCCTTTAGGTGTCCTGTGGAGCTGGAAGAGTTATCATCTGACACCAAATTGCTATATATACTCAGGAGTTGAAACTTTGCTCAGAGAGTATTCTAAGAGATTGACGATGTGTCCTTTTTAAGATGGTGGAGGAATTGAATTCATGTATATGTTTAGGAGAAATTTTACTGAAGCTGATCTAGGAGAGCTTTGAAAACCTTTGCTGCTGATTTTCTCTCTTCTGAATGAGGTAATTGAAAAGGGAGCATGAAAAATTCAATTCTTCAGTCTGGATTATGATAGCATTTTTACCTGATTGTCAGCAGCACAAATTCTGGGAGAAGGGAGCACTCATTCCTACCGTATCCTAAATGAGTGCTCAAATCACCAAATCACAGTGCTAGCTCCTTCCTCATTTGCTCTATGTTTGATCCCAAGACTATTGATGCCTTCTTTTTATAATGATTTTGCTTTGGCAGGAAGGGTGAAGAGCGATTTTAACCTACTGAAATTTTCGTCTTCTGGGAAAGTTTGGAATCTGTCAGCTGGAAGAGAGCCTAAAATGCATTTTTCACTTTCTAGATGAGTGACACTGTGCTATTCTGAAGAATGTGGAGAGCAGCACCAATGCTATATACCTCTCCTTCAGTCCTAGTTTCAAAACTAATTGTGATCAGTTAAGCAGCTACTACTAGAAGAGGGCTGAGGCTCTGTAGAGGGGTGACAGAGTAAAATCAGCTGCTTCCTAATGGTTTGTTTTGGCAGGCACTTTCTGGGAATATCTTACTCCTGGGGAGGATCTTATGTTCTATGTGTTGTTCGAGGTGTCAGGCTTCTATAGCTAGCTCAGTACAGCAGTCCTAAGGTTTGAAGGTACATAAAAGTCACAGAATATATTAGAAATGAAAGCTTTTAATTATGTCGGGCATTCCCTAGCCTATTGCCATCAGTGGTAGAGAAGTGACAGCAATATGCACGGGAATGACAAATGCAATTAAAAATACTGGTTTCAAATAGAAACTCTGATTTTTCTGACACCTGCAATGTCACAGTCTTTAAATGAATCTCATCCCATTTGAAGGCTGATAACCTACCTGAGCCTCAGGAGGAGAGAATCAGCTAGGATAAAATGAGAACTGTGCCAAATCTTTGCTCTTTGAAATACTCACTGCAGCATAATCTGAAGTCTGAAGATTTTCCATTCACACGTCCTCCAACTGGCAGTAAGCTGGGAGAGTGTGCTTTGCCATGGCACACAGATAGTACTAGTTGGCCATGACATATGCAAGAAAAAACATGAAGCAGTCTGCTCTCCAAGTGGCAATGCAAAACAAATCAATTATGCAAATCCCCCTCAATATATCTCCATTGACTAAGGTGTCAAGTGTTTGAATGGATGCATTGGATCGCCTGGAGATTTTCCATGGACAGCAGGGTGGGATTCATGACAGCTGAACTCAAGATGTACCTACAGACTGGGAAAAGAGATGGAAAAGCAGTGCCGTGGAAGGGGACCTGTGGGGCCTGGTCAATGGCAAGTTGAATACAAGTCAGCAGTGCCCTGGCAGCCAGGAGGACCAACTGTGTCCTGGGGGCTTCAGACAAAGAATCTTCAGCTGGTCCTGGGAGGGGATTTTCCTGCTCTGCTCTGTTCTGGGGTGGCCTCACCTTGAATATTGTGGGCAGTTTTGGCCACCACATTATAACAAAGATATTAATCTACTGGCGAGCATCTGAAGGGGGGCAATGAAGGTGAAAGGCCTTGAGGGGAAGCTGTATGATGAGTGGCTGAGGTCACTTGGTCTGTTCAGCCTGGAGAAGAGGAGATTAAGGGAGATACCTCATTCTAGTCTACAACTTCCTCGTGAGAGGAAGGCGAGGAGCAGACACTGATGTCTTCTCTGTGGTGACCAGTGACAGGACCCAAGTGAATGGCCTGAGGTGGCAGGAGAGGTTTAGTTTCAATATTAGAGAAAGGTTCTTCACCCAGAGGGTGGCTGGATACTGGAACAGGCTCCTCAGGGAAGTGGTAACAGCACCAAGCCCGACAGAGTTCAAGAAGATTTTGGGTGATACTCTCAGGCACTCTCAGGGATGGTGCTGTGCAGGGCTAAGAGTTGGACTTGATGATCTTTGTGGGTCCCTTCTAAGTCAGCATATTCTATGAATATGTGAATTTAGAGATAACTAATGTAGACAACTATAATTGGTGTAGTCAGCCTTGACTCCCATGATAGTCAGTAGAGACAAATAGATGCACTTACAAGACTTTATTTTTCTGATCAAGGCTTTATTTTTCTGAGAGGACTCACACAACAGAAGAACATATTCCCCCTTTATAAAGAGTAAAATTTACAAGTCCAACATAGTTACAGATACCTACATTGTAAAATTTTATAGTGGTGAATAGATGGATATCCATCCATCTCCATGTCTATCTAAGTGTGGTGTTTTCAACCNTTGAGGGGAAGCTGTATGATGAGTGGCTGAGGTCACTTGGTCTGTTCAGCCTGGAGAAGAGGAGATTAAGGGAGATACCTCATTCTAGTCTACAACTTCCTCGTGAGAGGAAGGCGAGGAGCAGACACTGATGTCTTCTCTGTGGTGACCAGTGACAGGACCCAAGTGAATGGCCTGAGGTGGCAGGAGAGGTTTAGTTTCAATATTAGAGAAAGGTTCTTCACCCAGAGGGTGGCTGGATACTGGAACAGGCTCCTCAGGGAAGTGGTAACAGCACCAAGCCCGACAGAGTTCAAGAAGATTTTGGGTGATACTCTCAGGCACTCTCAGGGATGGTGCTGTGCAGGGCTAAGAGTTGGACTTGATGATCTTTGTGGGTCCCTTCTAAGTCAGCATATTCTATGAATATGTGAATTTAGAGATAACTAATGTAGACAACTATAATTGGTGTAGTCAGCCTTGACTCCCATGATAGTCAGTAGAGACAAATAGATGCACTTACAAGACTTTATTTTTCTGATCAAGGCTTTATTTTTCTGAGAGGACTCACACAACAGAAGAACATATTCCCCCTTTATAAAGAGTAAAATTTACAAGTCCAACATAGTTACAGATACCTACATTGTAAAATTTTATAGTGGTGAATAGATGGATATCCATCCATCTCCATGTCTATCTAAGTGTGGTGTTTTCAACCAAACTGGTGGTGGCTCAGCTGAAATCTGTGTCCACATCATATTTATGCACAAAAATATCCCCATTTATGTTGGAATGCCTCCTGATCCAAAGTTACTTTGAGTGTGGAATTTTGTTTAAAATTCCTTTTGTTTTAAATTCTTTTATGTCTTGTATAATCAAAACAGCCCTTTAGAAGAGCTTGTTATGATGTTGTCTTCTTCTTTTCCTTTGAGAAATGTTAAGTCTTGGTTAAAATATTGCCATGTTGATATTGGATGGACTTATCAGGAGTGAAACTGGGGGATGAGAATCCAAAATGATGGAATAGTAATTTCTGGACTTATGAGCAAACAGGTTAGGATGAAATAAGTGCATCAACCCTTGGAGCTTGAATACTGGCAGGGAAGTGACACCATTTTTCTTGATGACTTGTATATTGGTGTAAGAAGGTATAACTGAACTTTTTGAAGTTTTGCCCTACAAAATGTTCCTCCAAGACCACTCGAGAACCACAAAACCTTATGAAGACTTTATATGAACTCCCACAGCAAAAATTGTATTTATGCTGGTGCTCTAAACAATTGAATGACATTAATCTGGCTCAAGTTAAATATTGTCCAAAATAAGGCTAAATTGCAAGTATTTTTTAGAATTTCTGAATCACTGCAGGAACTTAATTTGACTTTAATTATCAGACAATTATTTATACAGTATTTATACAGTAACCAGAATTAATTTTAATTTCTCTTCAGGGGGTAAAATTATCTCTTTGTCTCTTACTTTAATTGCATACCTTTTACACCATCTGATTTGCTAAAAAGCTTGTCACCTACATGCATTAATGCCAAAGATGTTGGTGCATGCTGTACAGTCCACAAGATTATATATCACTCTCTGGGTTAGGCATCTGTCTAGCCATTTTAAGCAGCATACCCTGCTGTCGTTCCAGAGGGAGAAAATGCTAAGTGACAGCTTAACAAGAATTGAAACAGTGAATGAGGAATAACAGAAAACAGTAAAAGAGAGAAAAACATAACACATAGTTCACCTAAAACACTTCTCCTTATGTCATGAGAAACCAAATTTAAATTACTATATTTCTTCCTGTTTACTTGCCAAAGAGAATTAAACTCTTGTCTCAGAAAACAGGGTTGTTTTATAAAGAAAGCAGAGATATTATTAATTAACTTCCTTCTTAATATAAAGTGCCAGACAAAGATTATCACTAGAACAATACATTTACTCTTCCGGGAGCATTTCATCATTCTATCCAACTGGCTAACGAACTCAGCAGATTGTAACCTACAATATAAGAGAAAGGACTAGACAAAAACATGAACATTTGAAAAACCAATGTCAGGGAGATCTGGCTAGTTGAGGAGAACTATGAGGGAGCACTGGATCCCAGCTTTGGATGGAAAGCATTTGGAGAACACTATTGAAGCCAGAACCAGGTCCAAAAACAGAAGTGAGAAAACTGTGGCTAATCATTGTGCAGAACCAATCCAATTAGCTTAATGATGGAGGGAAAATGGGACAGTTTTTAAAATTTAGCTGGGATATAGTGGGGTTAGTTTGGGGTTTTAAGGAATTCCTATTGTCTGAACAAGTTTCAATTAATGTGTTTTCTGTAGTCATTCTAACTCTTCTCTGACTTCCATTTATTCTTCATCTTACTTATATAGTTTCTTTTAATACTAAGACTTGTTCATCATTATTGTATTCTTCTTGATATCATGATCCTAAGAAGAGTTTTGCTTAAGACTGCAATCTAAGATTTACCTTTAATACTGCCTCTTTTCAGAAAAGTTTCTGAAAATGTGTAAGAGCAGGAAGTGGTATCTGGGTCTCTCTGTGTGTCACTGTGGCACTCATTTCTTGAGGTCTGCTTCTGCAGTGTGCCAGCAGTTTGTCTCAAAATCTTTTCCTGATTGCCTTCTGTTGATTAGCAACATTCTCAGCTGCACCCAGTGCTTTATTTTAAGTGACTTTTTTGGTGATGTTTTTCCATTCTTTGAGCTGAACAGTTCATTTGCAGTGTAGATATAGCAATGTAGGCTTTATTCAAACATTAGCAGAAGTCTTGCTGCAGTATCATGGTGGTCAGCATGTGGATGTAGCCAGAATTTGTCTGCTTTTCCTGGAAAAAAGCTGTTATTTTCTGCTGTGATTAGACTGCCACAAATATTCAGGCTAGTAAGTTAGTTAGTTAGTTAGTCAGTAAAGCATAAGCTGCAATGATGTAAACTTGCAACTGCATTGCAGACTGTTAGATTAAAAATTCATGTATGTGAAAAGCAATGCTGATTTTATTTTATATTATTGGTACTCATTGGAAATCCACCTGAGGGAACCTAATTATTTTAAAATAAACATCATATATTGCAAAGAACTTGCACAGCAGGGAGTCACAATGATCTCTCTCTTGGTAGCTTTTTCTAAACAGTCTGTAGGCACACATCCATTGCTTATTCAGGGTTGTATTTTATTTACTTTGTTTTCAGTTGTGCCTATTCCTTATCCTAATGTTTGTTTTTTTTTTTACTCCTCGTTTTCTTTGTGTCGGTTGTAATTTTCCGTGTCACTTTGTTCAGGCACCTTTTACTGTATGCAGAGACTGCAACTAGGATATACTTACAAGTGGAGAATCATTGTTTAGTGGCTGACACAACTGCAAGGTAGTAATGATTTCGGGATAGTGTTCACTGCTCTATGGAGTGCATCTTTAGATGTGGCGAGCTGCTGTTTTTCAAATCACTGGGTTTTCCTTTAGGATTTTGTACCTTCTAAAGTTCAGATTTTTCCCCTTGAACTTTATTCCTTGAGCTGTTAACAACCTGTCTTACCATTCCTGTGTCTATGATTTTATCTTCCTTATCTTAACTTCTGCTGTGCTACATACCTTCTCAGTTCTCTTTCTCACAACTTCAGTTTCCTCAGCGGCCAGAGCCAAGGACATGGCTGGGCTGTGTCAGAGTTGTGCCTCTGACTGCAGAGTGCAAATCCCTCAGAAGGGTGGGATTCACATTTCACCATGTCACTCTTCCTGTTGGAATGTTCAGCCTTTTCTAGGACCAGCTCATGAAGAGCTCTGGAGATTTCCCTGGGCAAGCTTAGACTTGTTAGAAGGTCTATGTTAATTTTGAACAGGTTCTTTCCTGAACTGACAACACTTTGTGCTCTATTATTCATTGTTGACTTAATTGAACCTTTTTACTAATTCTATAATATGACTCAAAATCCAAAGTAATCACAAGTATTCCTCCCCCAAACAAAACAGTTTCATGGCTTATGTTCATTTATGATGAAAGAGAGTGTATGGCTACCCAAATCTTCACTCAATCTTTGCGATTTATAAGCCTACAATTTACTTTGCCTCTTGTTTGAAAGGAGAATTCTGTGGAGTCCTCAGAGTGCTTGGGGTGCTTCTATATCTTGTTTCTCTCTGTGAGGTGGAAGATAGCTATGCCAGGATTCAATGATGTTGCACTATGACTTTTAATCAAGCTGAGGTACCATCTTTAGCTGCCAAATACAAATCACATATAGGTCTATGGAGGCTGTTCTAATGCCTTGTTGAATTAACAGGGTTAGAGCTGATTTGGTGTATTGCACATTTCTTTAGGTGTGGTTCTGACCTAATGCAGATGGACTTCCTCTTTGCTCACTTCTGATGGAGACAAGACACAATGTGGATCTTCGAGCTTGGTCAACATTGAAATCAGCGTAGGTTTTGTAGCAAGATTGTAAACAATTTTAGGTAAAGCAACAGCACTTTCAGGTCTATGCATGAAATTTGGGAAGGAACTATCTTGTATCAGTGTATTTAGGGTATGCACTTGTGTTGTGTATGTAAAATTTCATTCAGCACATTAGACCAATTATCCTTGAAGGTTTCGTTCCAGAAAAGAGAGTCTCATAAATTTGCTTGTATACATTCAGCTTCCAAGAATCTCTAGCTCTGATTCACTAGAGACAGGTCTTTCAAAGAATCATAGAGATATAAAAATATGATTTTTTTTGATTTCTACTTGAAAGACACAATGCAAAACTAAATTATATTTACACTATATTCAACTGAAATAGTACTTTCATGATATATCTAGTAGTCTATATCTGTCTAGGTTTAGGAAGCGTTCTGTGTATTTTTTTGCATGTTTTCGTATTTTCCCAGGAATGAATTTACTTTAAGGAACACATCAGTTTTGCAAGCCAAAGAAAAGACGTACAAACTCCTTTTTCAGCACATGCTATAAAAATGGAAGAAATCAGGTTTTGATAATAAGCTTTTGCCATTGTAAATGGGCCACAGTGCCAGTACTGGTAAATACTTGACAATCACATTAATCGTTATGAAAGAGCAGTCTTATGCAACCAGATATTGTGCTATGGAAGTGCTTGGGGATTCATTCCCCTCCGAGATGAATTTGTAGTTGAAGAATGGCTGGTTGCTACTAGTCATCAATGTACACTGTCCATTTTGAGCAGTGAATTCAGAGCTATTCAGCCTCAATGAATCCTGACAAGCAGAAATAGAGCCATATTCTATTTTCTGAAATGTCTTCTCTCATTACACTTTGGTTCTTCTTTGACAGCTTCTCTTCCTGCTGTCTTAGCTTCTTCTGTCATCTGTCTTCCAATGGACTCAAAACAGAACTCTGAATTTTTACTAACTAATGACTGCTGATATCCAGGGCTTCTGTACTCATTATCAATGCAGATTTCTCATACTTCGCTTCTTATACTGTGCTGACACAGATTCAACTTTTGCAGTAGTAAGTTTCTCTGGCTTTCCAGAGAGCTTATTTTATGTTGCAGTGATGTCCAAAGTTCATATGTATCAGATGAACGTTACTGTCAATAGAGGCCAAAGCATTTTGGCAGAAGATATTTGAGAATCTGAGAATGATATAAATCATATCTCTGTCTTCAAGTAAATAGCATAGAAAAGTTTAGTTCTTTAAAACGTAAATCAAAGGTGAAGTATGTGTTTCATACCAATCTCCTAAGCAGTAGTATTTTGTTCAAAAATTGATGATAAGATTGGAAGGTATGTTTGACAAGGACTTTTTTTCCTGTTCTATTCTAACAACTGTATGATATATCAAAATATTAAGGTAGAATGACACAGTAAGATACAAAAATTACTATTGAGTTAGTCTACCATTTTCCAAGTGAGATTATGAGACAATTCCAGAAGCATTGTAGTTGTCCTAACACTTCCCAGCTTTGTTACTATAAATAATCAGAGAGTTCCAATGAGGTCAGGGCCCAGGTAATTACCATTTCCTCTTTGAATTGTCTCATTTCTTTCTTCAATGTCTTTGTTGAAGGGCTAGCTTCTTGATTAGACCCTTCCTTCCCTGATTCTCCTCCTCCTTCTTGTTTGGCAGTTACTGTAGTTGGTGTTCTTTATGTTCCTATATCCACCATAGTATCCTCTAATACAGTTTGAATTCCTGCCTCAACTACATTCCTCTGAGAGTACTGAACAGTACAGTACTAGAGGCTGCTGGTTTTCATTGGGGTAGGCAAGGCACACTTCTTTCATGTGACATGTCTGTTTGCCAGAGTTGATTACCTGTTCACTTGTGAAGTCCCAGGCTATGGGAGATGATAACCACCCTAGAAACCTATCCAAATCCTTCCATGCACCCTGTCAACCATGAACCAGCTACTTCAGGGCGCTTTTCAATATCTCCTCACAGAAAATTTGTTTTCTTTTATACCAGAATGACACCATATTCCATGAATACCATAATACACTAACGGTATCAACAAATAGTATTAAAAAGCTCCCACAAGAATGAACAAGGAATGCAGGAGCCTGCATAATAAAACCATTGACGTCAATCCTTAGTAGGGGGAGGGAGACGTGTTCCCTCATCATCTTCACAAGATAGCTAGCCCAGCACAGCAAGGCCATCAACTAAAGGCAAAGCACAGAGCCATTGTTTGTATTAAAATGTTACCAAACTCTGCGAAATAGATATGAACACAGCTGACAAACTCGGTGTCCCACATGGGTGCTTGCTACTTGTTAACTAACTAGAGCTTTCTTAATATAAAATTCACTCCATGTTGGGCACCAAAAAATGTGGTGATTGACCTTTGTTGGACACCAGGTGCCCATGAAGCTGTTCTATTAGTCTCCCTTCTCAGCCAGATATATGACAGAAAATAGATGCTTTGAGAAACTGAAATGATTAATGCCTTAAACATTGTTAAAATCACTGAAAGACTTCTGCCCACTGTGAACAACTGCTCACTAAACCCTATCTCCTCCTCAAATATGCCTACTAGTTTGGACTGTGACAGGAATATTACCATTGTCCAATTATCCCAGGAGAAGAATGTCTCTACGAGTGTGAGCAATAATAATTATTAGTTTTAGGTTCAGGGTTAGAGTAAATAACCATATCATAACAGATGGAAAATATCTTATAGGTTGAGATAAGGAAGGCTTCTAAAGCAAAAGTGAAAAATTGCATGAAGAAGTAAAGGTAAAAAAATCCAAAGGTTTTATTATGTACTTACCAATAGCATGTGTTGTCCAGCCACTTCTAGGGAAGCGAGGCTTCGGCAAGAGTAGTGTTGGCTCAAGAAGGCAAACATGGTAAATAATGAACGCCACCCTCTTCCTCCTCCTTTTCTTAGCT
>VYZS01038493.1:1886-19073 GCA_013400695.1 Neodrepanis coruscans
TGAAGCAAAATCATTTTAATGAGCTCCTTAAATAGCCTGCACAAAAATCTGAACGTGAACAACTCATCTCAACATATGACCTCTGTGTCAAATAAGCATCTTCTCAGGGGCTTAACATCTTTCCTAAATGAAATCATACATCTGTCTTATAGCCTTACAAAGTTACCTTACTCCCTTCAGAGAGACTAATCCAAGCTAACAGTCTCCTCAGTAACGGAATACAGGAGACAATGCGGCTGTTGGTTCAAATGGAACAAAGATCACCATTTTCTGAGGAGTATTTGATGCTATCCATTACAAACATTTGCTTTCCCTTGCAGCTCAAAAATACTGGAACTCTGAGCATTACATCATGAGCCAATTCTTCATGTAAAGTCACTCCTTTTCCTAGGACAGCAAAATCTCCACAGCATACTTCCAAACAAGCTGCAGACTTCCCAGACCCAAAGACTTTGAAATTTCCATATAGATCTATCCACAATAATTCAAGTAACAAAATAAAAAGCTTCCTGATAGTCATCACCTGTGTATCACTGAAAATGGAAGGTTATTGCACCCATTAATTTCATTTTCTCACAGCCATCAGAAACAACAGTAACAGCATCACTCATTTGAGAAAGAGCCAAATGTTGCTACATGCAGCGGTGACCACTGATTAGAGCAGCATTGAATAGGAAGTCAAAAAAGACAAACATGGATATACACTCATTTCAAGTCCTATCAGAATCAACAGGCATGTATATCCAAGACAGAGAAGAAGAGGAAATGCACTACTGTCTCCTAAAATTTATTAAGTAACCTCCAGATTTTAGAATTTCGAAAATTTTAAAAGGTCCATATATTTTGAACTTTAAATTTGAAGAATTCTGCCTGTTTTCAGAGAGAGGCATACATATGATAGCAATAAAAATGCAATAGAAACTTCTGAGGATCCAAGAAAGACCACATTCATATGTCACTGTGACATTTATGGATGAAAAGAACTTTTTAAGTACTCTCAAAACAGTTTAGAGAGTTCATCAGGTCCAGGAAAGAAGCTCCCAGGAAAGAAATGTTCGTTTTGCACATAAAGTAATAAGTCCTGCAGTTTGTGGGAATTCTCCAAATGACATGGTTTCATGCAAGATGCAATTCTCACCAACTACTCCAACTAAAACTAGAGAGAAGCAAGATGTAAAATGCAATCTGAATCCCTTTCTACTCTACACTGCTGAGGGTGTAGCATCTTCTTATGTACAGTGGACCACACTGGAATTCATCAGAGGAAATGCACAGACCACCTGAAAAAAAAAATTTGGAAGCCTTAATTTCTTCCTGCGCTTTGGCAGCAAAAGATAAAAGTTAAAATTGCTGCTACTTGTAAACTGGCTCTATAAATTTTGCCCTAAAAACCTGGTCCTAGCCTAGAGGCCCTGACTCTTTTCTCCATTAAAACATAGGAGTATCAGTTTCCTAGAAGGCTAATCTGGTGTTGAATATGTGCAAAGACTTACTAAATTTCCATCAACCTTTGCTCAAAATTAAACCCAAAAGACAAAAAAGGATGACTTCGTTGGCCCCTTGCTTAATACTACCATATCATACAGAAAGCAACAAGAGGCCTCTCCAGCATCACAGTCTGGGACACAGTTGTCTACTAGCTCAGCTTGAGCAGACTGAAAAGGGTGGAAAGGCCAACAGAGATGGCCAGATCTCTGCTGGCTGAGAACCAAGAACTTATGTTTTGAGTTGAATCAAGATGAAGAAGAGAAGTACAAACTAGTTGAAACTGCAAGGTTTTTTATTCCAGGGAAGAAGGCGAAAAAAAAAAAACATTAAAGTCAGGCTTAGTTAGATAATAGTTAGAACGTATTAATGAATCAATGCAAGCATGCCAAAAATTCAGAGCTAAATAAGTATTGAATTTAAAAAAAAAACAAAAACAAAAAACCACAAAACACATTCAGTGCAAAGTCAAGACACCAAAACTGTAGAAAAAGGCATCAAGGAGAAAAGATGGCAGAAAGTAGAAAGGGAAATTTAACATGTTTTAATACTTGTATTTTCTGTCTTATCATTTTAATTGCCTTGTTTGTAGCTCTTTAATAACATTCTACTTAGGTAGAATGGTTTAGCTTACTGTATTTATCACCATTTAAATTACTGAGGAAAGAATGCATGTAGTAATCTGTGTATACATGCACATGCTTCTCATTGTTGTGGATCCTGTTTTCCTCATCTGCTGCCTATTCAAGAAGCTCAGCTGAAAAGAGCTGCGTGAGTTTTTGGATGAACAGGTAACATAAATTTTTTTTGTGTGATAGGTTAACGAAGTTTCCAGAAAAGAATACAAAGTGTACATATGCTTCAAAAGAAAATAAGTTAATAAAAATAAAAGCATTCTGATGACACCTGGTGGCCAGTTCACACAAGGAAATAATTGCATTTCATCTAAGAAAAGCAGATCAAAGAGAAGTACATTACATGCTCCATAGGGAAGCGAAATGAAATCTACAGAAATAAAAACTGATATTATCAATTAGAATATATACTCGTTATACACATTTACATGTCTGTCTACAGCAACTTGCTGCATTACTGGTAGACACACAGACATACTAAAAAATTTAGCTACTAGAAACAAACCCTGTTTTTCTTTTTGGGGAAATGGAAGTGACCACACTGGAAGCATTTCAGCTCCATCCTACAAGACACAGGAAACTGATTTTTTCCAGTTTTGATTTTCCAGCTCAGCTGCTTAGGTAAGGCAGAGGTGATGGGGAAGAAGCACAGTAGAAGCAGGGGCTCCCTCACACCAGGGTCACTTGGCAATGCTACATATAATAAATACATGCTATCCCAAATCCCTCCAGCACAGTCAGTCCTCAAGCACACTTTAGCAAAGCAAACGAACCAGCTTCCCCTTCTTTTTTTACTGGATCTCTAACAAAAAGACATTAATATCTATCATTAGAAATTAGTATAAAAATATGACAGTTGTACATAGATCTCAGCTATGAAGAGGGTAAACCCCTTCACATGCAGAGGAAAAGCTGCAGGTCAAATCCCACCCTTTCTCCTTAATGCTTTCTTGTAATACATTCAAGCAATCACAAGAGTGCTGGCATGTCCTCGGCAGCACACAGGGGAACTTTCTTCCCCCCCAATAACCTTAGATGATTGTCACTAAGACTTAAACCATACACAAATGTGCAAAGCCCAGCTTCCTTCATCAATGTTATTTGCTTTCAGGTCAACAAACCTATGTTTCAGCTGTAGTCACTGCAGACCTTTTAAATACTTTTGTACTCTGAACTGTTCAGGGGTTACAATTGAATTTTATTCTAATTTCTGTCACTGTCTGTGTTGACAGATAGAAACCAATAGAAGACAGCAATGGGAGGTGTATCAATGTGACAGTGGCATTTCGAGTCCAAGCACTGGCAATATGAGATGATACAAAAATTATTAATGACTTCTGTGGTGCCTGTGATACCAGTCAAGAGATACTACTATGGCATAGAATAGAACCCCTTCCCTTCCCCATCCTCAAGGCCTTCACTACAGCTATGCCAAGCAGCTACAAAAGCCTCCTTCACTCCACCTGAGGGCCGAAATGAGGCTAAAGGCCAAGCAGACTCCCACTTCTCCCCAGCAAAAGACAATCTTGGCCAGCAGACGTAGAGGAGAGATGAATAAGGGAGGAGCCAGTGCTGCCCGGGACAGAGGGACCAGGGGATGCCACAGTGGCATCCACCTTGTACTGCAGCCTGTGTAATGAAACCACATCTTCCCAGCATGGATCCCAGGCAGCTAAAACTGAAGGAGGGAAGGAACTGAAGAGAAGGAATTGCCCCTTGTTGACACCATCAGCTTTTACTAGTCCAAAGCATTCACATGACCAGTATTTTGGGAATAAATACCATGAAGGTTTCAAATACCACTGCTTGTCAACAGTATTCATTTGCCTCCATGTCTATTTGTTTCAATTCAACAAATTTGGTGCCTACCTAAGCCAGTCCCTGAAATCCAGCAGTCTTCCAGAACCAGCAGTATGCCTAAATGTACGCACAGTGTCAGCAGGATTCATGTGATGAACATGTTCAAGTGCATTCCTAAGCATGCAGTGTAATAGGCACATTTGTGCCAAGGACACTTCCCCAATACCTACAAAAATTATGAAGCTTCACTCTGTTCTATCCAAGAGCTGCACCTTGCTGACCAGACCTCTGTTACTTGGTTATAAAGCGTGCAAAACCCTCTCCCTATTTTGAAGCACACCATTTAACAGCTACACAAGACTACAGTGCATTTTCTTCAGTTGTTGGTTTATTATAAACTCAAATCTCCAGCCAGCACTCACAATGTCAAACAGCTCCCTGGGAAGTATCAGCAATGGAGCCCAAGGTGAGGGGAGTCTCTTTCTCCCATCAGAGCCCCACAGACACCCAGAGCCACTGCTAATCTGGCCATCAGCTGGCTGGATCAAGGTGACACCTCATCCGCAGGCTGGGAACACAAGTGCCAGGTCAACTTAGCGGCCTCCAGGTGTGGCCTTCTGCTCCCCAAAGCCCTCTTGAGCAGGGAGTACAGCGTGTTGCTGGAGGCTTCCCAGACAGTTCCTGGCATCACAGGAGGTCGTAGCAGGACCATCCAGTGCTTCCCTGGGCAAGGGGAATCTCAGGAGTTGGGTCAGAGCTACAATTTGGTTGCATGGGCTCTGTATTTCCTCAATATATCATCACTCTCTCAGGAATGCATTAGAAGAGTGTTATTACTAAAAATACTACTAATTCCCTGAAAAGCACCAAGTTTGAAATCAATCCCATGAACTTTCCTTAGATCAATAGGTTTAATGAACACAGAAAACATACTCCGTAGTAACCACAGGCAAGTACCCAGAGACCAAGCTAGAAAAAGAAATTGCACCTGCTCCAAGACTTTCCTGGCAGGAAAAAATTGGCATATCACTAAGCAGGCTATTGCTCAGCTCAAACACCTCCAGGATCCAAGGGACCACAAACTCACCCTTATGGGTGACCTGCGTGGTGATTTACCACAGCAAAGCACAGCCAGAACACAAAGTCAGACCTCCCCACCACAGATGGGGCAGGTTTTGGCACTGTGCTCTCAGTTGACTGAGCAGCCCACATCAGAGAGCGAGCCCACTCCTCTGATGGAGCAACGCAGGCACAGAAAGCAGACTGTTTTATGCCGAAGCAAATGGGCTACTTCCTATAATAGCAAAGGGTCCTGTGTTTCAGCCATCAACAGTCGTTTTCCTAGTATTTACCCTGGGAAAAACTTTAACAAGTGCTATAGGTCTCTTTTCCTAGCTGTTATCATTAATGGAAAAGAAACAACTGTGTAAAATTAAACCTTACAGATAATAGGAGAAAAAATGTCAGTTTGTGTCTTTTACAGTGAAACCTGATATTAAGTGTGCTGTTCCATCATGTGTATTCCAGAAAACTTGAGCATTACATCCTATTTTTCCACCAAGAACTATGATTCTGATTTTCACTTTCTGGTAAATTCCATAAATATTTAATAATCAAATGTAAGTTCTGTTTTGTCAGCTCTGCAGCCTTCCTTGTTCTAAAGCACCAAATTCTTTAGCTTTTGACATGAAGCAGGAAAGGAATTCACTTCTAACAGTAACTCTGCAATTCCATTTCACAATTTAAAATACAATTACATTTTGCAATTTAAAATTTTGCAGCAAATGAACCATTTTTCCAGGATTTAATACCTGATATTATTTCTATATACTAAACAATACAGAAGATTTTACTGGCTAAACCCCTGCAACAGGACAAATCACAGCAATATAAATATGCAAAGGATCTTATTACAACCATTACATTTCTTATCGCTTGTTACTTGAGGGAAGAGACTGACCCCAACCTGGCTACTACTTTCTTTTCAGAGTTGTAGAGAGTGATAAGGTCACCCCTGAGCCTCCTTTTCTCCAGGCTAAACAACCCCAGCTCCTTCAGCTGCTCCTCATAAGACCTGTGCTTCAGACCCTTCATCAGCTTTACTGATTAGACTATTTTTAGTAACTTGTAGATTTTCAAAGTGCCCAATTAGAAATTAAAAAAAGACTATAGAATAAAGGTAGCAAATGCACAAATTCAGTGCTATTAAAAGGCAGACACATGAGACCTCATGTATCTTGTGCCATTTGTAAAAAGGTTGTTTTATTATGAGTGTAACTAATCACAATGAAGCCATCTCTTACAATCAAAGTCATTATAATGAATTTTCTTTACAGCTACAGAGAAATGGGATTTGCTGTTCCATATCAAACTAGAACAGGCTGTATAAATTCTTCTTCATATTTATTGTTAAATGTAACTTTTATCTATAAAATCAGCCATGAAATATTAAAAAGTGAAACAACAGAATTTATATCCTTTACTTAATTTAGTTTAAACGGTCTATTCACTAAAGAGAGGGAAAAAAGGTTACATATGTATTACAGCGTGCCCTCCCCTCTCCCCCCTAAGCGGTTCCATTATAAACCGCCTAGTTTTTGGAATTTATAACGCAGCTGTAAAAATCCACTTCATACTTGAAGTTGGTTTACTTTTCCTTTTACAAATTTAAAAAAAAAAAAAAAATCTGTTCCGGAAGGCAGGCAAGAAAGGATGTGAGAGAAGAGGAAAAGCAGTCAGACTAAAAATTTTAATGCTTGGGCACTTAAATCAGTCAATAAGAGCCATGTACTGTAATTCAGACCCATTTTTCCCCCTGCCTGAGGAACCACTGGGAGATGGTCAGCTGCCTGCACCAGAGCCCCTGGGTGGACGGATGCCAGGTACCAACCTCCAGCTGCTGCTGAGCTGCCAGGTTCAGGCTGCCAGACTGAGGAGGAAAACCTCCCAGTCCTACTGCCGTCTCCTGAAGTCATCTGTACAACTGGGAATTGGACAAATGGAAAATGAGTGAGTACAGAAAAAAGTACTAAAATCAGCTGTATTGGCTCAGAGACAAAACACATCAACACATCTTAAAAATGAAAAATAGACAAAATAGCATGTAAAAAAAAAAGCTTTTCCCAATTAAAAGATGTAAGACTTGAGAATTCAGGAACTGGAGACTGGACAACATATAGTGCGATGAAAACTGCAACAGAAAGATAAAGGCAGACAAAACCCATGAGAAGTTCACGGAAGCCAAAGGATGAAAGGTATAAAAAACACCATGGAAAACAATTCATACATAAGAAGGTAGATTCCAAAATGAAGCACGAAATAAAGCAACAAGAAACAAACCTATTACTTTAAGGTCCAGGCTACAACCTAGGCTATTTCCTACTAGCAGCATCTTATTTTCAGCTTCTTCCTAGAGCATAACAAAAAGCACAAAAGCAAAATGTACCTTCATTTTCAGTGTTGCCATTTTACAGTCTGAAAGGAATAGAAAGGAGTAGCAAAGGAGCAAAACCCTGCTTTACTTCTCATGGTGAGCTGGTGAATTGGACGAGCTGGTGGGAGCAATCACCAAGCAACACCAGGTGCTGCCTGCACACACTGTCTCAGGGGCACCAGGGAAGCTGGCAAAGACCAGAAGTCCAGAAATATTCCCATATGCCTCAGGTGATGCTGCACTCTTATGTTTAGAGGAAACCACCAAGGCCATGAGTTTAAGGCTAGCCCTGGGTAGCCTTCTTTTTAGTCTTCAACTAAGTTTATTCATCAGAAAAACTTCTGTCTTAGCAATTCTTTAACTACAGTCCATGAGGCCTACATACATATATTGCAACCCACTCTCAGAACAATACATATAAGTAAGGTTTATAAATTTCTTGATTCTCTGCAGTGATTCAGGACTGCAGGTAGACACAGTTTAAAAAAAAACAAACAAACCTTCATGTGAAGATGTTTGGGCAGATTAGATTAATCTGGCATGCACAGAGAAGAGAGAGTATTTCCAAAATATGCGTAATAAAATGAACACAGCAGAAAGATATTACCTACAGGCTCTCCTGACGCACTCTCAAAGAAGATACACGAGCCAAAAGAATTACAAACTATGAATTTTAAGGATCTATTAGACACTGATATCATTTGCAATAGAAATGAGCAGTGAGGAACAAGAGAAAGAATGGGAAAGCTGGTGCTCTAAGAAAAACATATCCTTAAAACAACCGGATTCAAAGAGCAAAGGCTGCCAATTGTAAAATCAGTTACCAGTTTATGGAATTTATGTCAGATCACCAACATAAAAAAAGACACAGGGAAAGGGAAAGCTGAATGAGGCAGCAAGGATCCTCTAAGTGATCACAAAAATCTGATTTGATTTCTAACATTCAACTCAAAAGCACTCAAGTCTGTATCTCCCTGGTATGCCGGCCACTACTGTACTGGTCAATGTCAAGATTTAGGATATCTGGATCAGGAAGTGAGACCTGGAGTCTCCATTTAGGCACTGGTATCTCACATACAAATACAGCGAGAGAAGAAAAAAATCCAGCTCCTTTCTTGACCAGCATGGGACAACCTTCTCAGCTGAAGGAAGACAGTGAGCACAAGTCCTTAGCCCAGAAAAGGAGACCTGCCACATCCAGCAACGTAGATAAAAGATATTGACTCTGCAGAGCTACTGCCACATTATTTACCTCTCACAAAGCTGAGAAGTCTTGTTCTCGTACCTACAGCACTCTGAAGCAGCAGCTAAGCAAAGCCTCCTCCACAACTACTGTAGTTGCTCAATAACAGGGTGTCCCCTACTTCTGAAAACAGCCTGAACATCTCAGGTAGGAGTTGTAAACTTCTGTGATGATCCACTCTAGGAGTGCTTTTCTATTTTATGTTAAAAAAATGCATAGACAATGCAAGTATACTGTTCATTTGAATTCACTGTATTTATTAGCGTTCATGGTGCAAGTGTATTCATTACAAAAACACATTTTGAACAAACATGAGCAAATATTTTTTAATTGCTCTACCTGGCAGCTCTTATTTAGTGGAAGGACACTAAAAGAGCATTAGGAGCACTTCGCAGAACTATCCAAACAAACAGTTTTAAAAGCAAAATCTCAACAATATAGCATTTAATAATAAAGTGTATTTTACAAAGTACTGGAATTTTAGAGAGTATTAGTCTTTAAATGTGCCTTTAAATTACCTGATTTGGAATGACTGGCATGACTGTATTAGCTATACATTTTCACATTGCTTTATCCAGTCAGCTCACTAAATCATTAAAAATATACACGACTGAGCTTCAATTTGACCTGCAGTGACTCCTATATGTACTCTCAAAATTAACACAAGCAGTGAATGCTACTAATCTTGGACTTGTAATAACTGATCAAAGAATACTGCCCTGTAATTCACTACAAGCTAAAATCATACTGCTGAACTGTGCATTTTCAAACAAGTGGTTTATAGCTCTAGATTTAAAATGCAAAGTTTCCATTATATTTAATAATTAAAATGCATGCTGTGTTATGGTTACATTTGGTGACTGGATTAGTAGTACCCCAACTGAGTTAAACAATACCTTTTTCCTATTAGAGTTCGTATTACCATATTGTCTATTTGTTTAAGAAAAGGAAGAAAAAAAGCACAGCAAGGAAGAAGGAATAAAAAAGAAATATGAATATCAAACGTACTGAAAGACAGTGAGGACCAAGACAGCGAGAAGACCTGGTATCAGCAAAATCTACACTACCTGAAAGCAGAAAAGCTGAAATATCTATGCATTTAAAGTATGAAAACTTTTTTAATAAAAAGAATATTCTTCCTTTGTCAATAAGGGTTCTCATTCAAAGCAAAAGGTTTAAAGCTTAGTTTGTTTTCCTACACGAAGTCTCTACAAATTGAGGGAATACAGACATCACTGTCAAAGAGTGGACTCTTTCAGGCTGTCAACTTCTTAATCAGGGTCTGACTTCATTGGAAAGTGTGAAATTATGTAATTATTTATGCTCGGCAATTCTGACGGTTTAGACAAATCCAGCACTATGAACATTGTCTTTTATAACACAAAATTCTTATTGTGATTTTATTTTAGGAATATACTCTTTTTTTCTGTGCTTTCTAGATGGTTTATTCAAACAAAATTTAAATATTATGCGAAGTATTTCTCCTCTCCCAAACAGACGTTACTGAGCTTAGAAATATAACTTATAAGGATGAAAAATAATTGAAAAAATGAAAATAAAAATGAAACCATGGCCACAGTAACATCAGTTGAAGGTTTCTCACCACCGTCAGTTATATTGCCACTCAAAACTCTGTAATTGCAAGTCTAAAGACCTTTGAATACTTATAACAAATGTATAAATATTATTTGTCAATTATTTTGACAAAAATTATATACTCCTTATGTGCCTGTACTTCCATGCAACATTTAAGTATCAACTTCAGAGATTAAATTTGTTTTCATTTCAAGTATATTTTAATTATCCTGGTACCAGTAGCAGATACGAAGACAAGCCTGTGTGCCTGAAAGCTTGCCTGCTTCTCTCTCTATAGTACCTGGCATTGTGTGTTACCTCTGCCTGTAAGCCACCTCCTCAGAAATCTGTCCCCTCATGGGGTATGTATCCCTTGCATATAAAATACAAAGGTACACATTCTTCGGGGGAAAAAAAAAGTTTATTCAACACTCTCCCTCAAAAGACACTTTATTGATATGAGCAAAATCTAAAATCATGATGATGTAAATGAAAGAATGAAGCATTCCTGCAAGTTAACTTCCACCAGCAAAGTTCAGCATGTTGTTTACCTGGAAATGGAACCTAAGTAGCCTGAACTGAGCGAGCAAAATATACTGTCAGGTTTCCACTTGGCTTCTCTGAACAAATACCTACTGTACCAAATAACCTGGTGCCCAAGAAGGTTTCTTGGGTCTTGAGTGAATGAGCTACTCATGTCTCATCAGGTGTCTGCCCTGGAGAAGCACAAGACACCTCCAATGTCACTCACACCTACATCAACTTTCTCTTCAGTCTCTTCCTTCTCTCCCCTCCTCAGGTTGCCATCCCTACTGCAAACTCCTTGGGTGACAAAACGCAAATCAGACAGCGAACAAAGCCTACCTACAATCATCTGCAGATATCAGAGGCACAGACAAAGAAGTTAAAGAAATACTTGACAAGAATTTTCGAGCTGCCTAGATTTAGAATGGCACTCAAATTCACAAGTCTGTAGCTTTGACACTTAAAGTCTAATGAGAAACAACCAAAGAAAAAAGGAAGATGTGTTTTTTTCATACAATGTATCTGCCACGTTGGTAACAACAAGTAACAACACTGTATTATAAAAGTTCTGCTAAAGAACCAATTTTGTGTTTAGAATAAAATTTGGACCAAAAAAAATCCAATTCTATTTTTTTTGATTTTGTATGCACGAATTATGGAACGCTTGTTTCAGGTTCTGATTTTGATCATTTTGACACAAATTGAAAAAATTCTGTTAAACGAAAATATTTCGATTTATAGTCAGGTAAATGAAATCAAATTCTAGTTCCAAGTTTTCTTTCCTTCCTGATTAAATTACAATAATGTACACTCAAAACCAAAACAGATACTGCTATTCCTGAGATTTTCTCCAGGAGAATAACTTAACTGTTAACAAAATACTACATGGGCATATACATGAAATCGTAAGGGCTCTTTCATATGTCTGCCTTCTATTTGAAACCTCGCAACAATGAGGCTTATAGTAATATCATATTATGCGGGCACAGAGAAATCATCCTAAATGCAAACACAAGTGAACCTGCTTCTGTGAGGATCTACAGTACACAGCTTTCCCCAGAATACTTTGTATTTACCTGATATGAGATAGCAAAAACCACAACACGGTATTCTCACACGGAACGCACCAGAAAAAGGCTCAAAAACTAAATATCGTACCTTCACATTGTTAAAAGGTTTGACATACTGTTTATTGCTGTATTACTCCTAATTAACAGTTTAAGCTTGTTAACAAGAACAGTTCATTTAAGGTAAACAGGAATTATCTCTCCATTGTATAGGTAAAACTTGTAAATAGGACAGCTCATAAATTCTAAGATGAGAGTAACTAGGAAAGTATTCATTAAGGCTTGGGTTATAAATTCAAAACACAAAGCATAACATGCTTAAAGAAGAAGGTTTTATTTTTTAAAGCATTCATTAGGCTCTCATCTCCAAGCCTCAGACTTGTAAATAATTTAAAATGAAAATGGGAACAACAGGGAAAGAAAAAAACAAATGCAATTCAAATCAGTCCATTGTTGTACCAATAAAACTAAGCAATAGAAACGAAGCTGGCAGATTTCGAAGACAACATCCAGAAAACATTTCTGTGTACTCTATCTTTGAACTTAGATGTTATGCTACCACTGGATCCAATCCAAAAAAAAACTAGCTCTGACTTATAACAATCAGGCTTTGCCCATGAAAGGCTACCTAGGCTAAAATAGTAATTTTTAGCATTCACCGCACCCTATTCTGGAACTGCCAATGCAAACTAGATGCAGCTTATCAATGCTTTTAGGATTTTTTATTTATCCATTTTGACTTTCCGGAAACATATATCCTATTAACAATTCATATGCCACAAGGGAAGTACCCCCTTCCCTTTAAAGAGTAAGGGTAAACCTCCATTTGCTTCACATGGGGAGCATGAAAAGAAACAGCCTTTATGACTCTGGCATTGAAAATGAAAAGTGAAGAAGACAAAAGTAACAAGTCAAACAAAAGCACAAAACACAAGGATCACTGCTTATTAGGTCCTTGATGCTTATTCAGTGTCCCAAATCCAATGTCAGTACAACACTGTAGAAAGCGTGTTACGCAGCAAGGAAAAGAAAGTGCAACATTCTGCCTTTACTGAATTTCTGGAGTTTGCTGTTTTTCAAGGACTTGGAACAATCCAACTGAAATATAATGTATGATTTCACCTAACCATTCAGTGGAAGACAAGCCTGAAACAGGAATTTCTTTCACCAAGTTAAGAGACCACATAGCACTGCAAAATGCAGAAGTGCCGTATTCCCATGTTGCCATGCATGTCAAGACACACTCCTCAGAAACCTTGTGCTTGCTGCCTGCACCCCAGACAGAGGAAATCTGATACTTTTCAGCCACGCAGGATTTCCTGCACAGGTGCAGAACATCGAGCAGGGAACCCTGGCACTTCAGTTAGCTCTGGGCATATATCAAGCACGCTGAGGCTCAGCGGCAGCACACACACATTCCAAGCCAGAGCGGTGCTTCCCGGAGGCACCACCCCCCAGGCAGTACAGGACTAGCGAGTCTGATGCTTCCGCATGGGAATCCAGAGGGAAAGGTGGCCCCTGTTCACGTTTCTCCCTTGAACACAGAAGTGGAGGATGCCAACACGTAGGCCTCCTTCTGAAAAGCCAACTCTGCAGGGACCATCTCACATGTTTACAGTAAATGTCTACAGCAAACATGTTGAAATAAATTCAACCCCTAATCCACCGAAGGGAAACAGGATAGGCCACAGGCTCTTCCAGAGCAAGCCCAAGCTTGAAAACCTGACTAAAGACAAAATTCACATGTACAAAAGTATAAAGCCATACCAGAGCTCCCGAGGCCACCCAAATGGCACAACAATCTGTCTCTGTCTTCGCTTAAAGCAGAATTCTTGTTGGGATCTCCACACTTTTCAAACTTATTGCTGGAATGCTTCCTATGGAAACGCTTATGTATCATGTAACTGCATGGATCCCATACAAAAAAAAATCACATGCAACAATGATTTCTATACAAAGTGTTGACTTAGTATGACTATTTGGATGAGTTTTGTTACACCTTGAAATTGCAGTGGATTTTAATATTTAGATTTATTTTTTATGTCCTTCTACCTATACTTTGAGAACTTTTCAAATACCAAAGAAGGAGCCAAGGACAAAAAAGTTTCTTTGTAACTACAATGAGACAAAAAAATGCCAGACAGAAAAGCATCTGTACATACATTGCTAGCACAACAGTAACCTATAGATATCCATACATTCAGATGTATACACTGAAATACTCCATACCCTAACTACTCTGCATGCCTCCCTCTGGGCCATTACATACACCACACACATATAAAAACTAGTAATTTTAGACTCAGAAGGGCAGAGGGAATTAAAATGTATGCCTATGCCACCAAGGACCAAAACAACCTAAGAACATGCAAGGTCTCCCAGTCCAGACAAATATAACCTAGTCTGTCACAGACAGCAGTTCAGTAGCAGTTCAGGCCACACTACTGAGAAAAAACTGTAGCACAACTGCTGTAGAAGAACTGAAATTAAGCATGAAAACTTCCACGTATATTTAACATAAACACCTAGAATGGGCTACAGACTTTTCTTTAACTACAATGCCAGATTTAACTTCAATGGCAGATGGCAGAAACAGGATTACCAGAATTCCTAGTTACAGAGCAGGAAGGCAGATACAGTTCCCCCATTTTAAACATACAGCTTCTTTTGGCAAAGCATAAAGTCACCTTTGGAATTTCTGCAGGTGAGAAATTAACAGATGACACGAACAACATCTTTGCATTTTTTCTTCTTCACTGGTTTTATACAGACAGGATAATAAACACTCTGAGTTTATGTGTTAGCACAGCCTGAAATGACAAAACCTCAGAGTTTAGAGGAAAAGTAGGTGTAATTGAACTTTCATACACTTTCATGTAATGATGTAAGCATCCATTGCAAAGGCAAACAGACCAAAGATTAAACCAGTCTGATGTTACTGGAGACCTTGCATGAACTTTGACACCCTGGGCCAGGTCAGACTTAAGCTGTTTGCAGTGCCATTTCCTGTATGACCCTACTTCTAATTCATTCTCTCCAAGATGTCCCCAGGTAATCCTATGCCTGTTAGTAGACAGCATCATACTTACCTGGGAGAAGTCAGCCTGTTCTCCCAGGCAACCAGCAATAGGACAAGAGGACACAGCCTTAAGCTGCACCAGGAGAGGTTTAAGCTGGATATTAGAAGAATTTCTTCACAGTACAGTAGGATTAGGCATTGGAATGGACTACACAGGGACGTAGTGAACTCACCGTCCCAGGAGGTGTTTAAGAAGTGTCACTTAATGCCACGGGCTAACTGACATGGTTGTGTTCAGACACAGGTTCTTGATGACCTCAGAGGTCTTTCCCAACCAAATCGATTCTGTGATGCCCAGTGAAACAACCCTGCTCATTGCCTTTGCGCCTTTGTGTCCACCCAGAACCACTGCTGTTCATCCTGCACCTTCCACTCGCTGCTCCCTGGGAGGAGTGGTGCTTCCATGCCCCGGCTGCTGCGGGGCAGGCACCGCAAGCAGCTTCGCCTCCAGCAGGGGTGGCAGCACCGGAAGCTGTGCTGCCCCAAGTCAGCAACGCCAGTGGGAAACAAGTCCTTGCTGGAGTAGAACCACCACGAATGCTCTGCTGGGCAGCTGCTGACCATCTGTCAGAATAAAAACGCTGTTTCTGTTCAGCAACTTACATAACACAGAGCACGAAAAGAGACCACTCAGCCTCATAGCTGGGTTTGTGAACAACGGAGTGGCTCTTTCCCCATCACCATAATACTCCTAAAAACAAAGTCACTGAAGGAACCACAGCCACGACATCTGTTGAATCACATCATCTTGTCTTACTCCTCAAGCTTTCAAATTAATAACTTATACTCCAGATGTTCAATTTAAAAAGTGAACTCCTTAGTACCTTTAACATAGACCATAATACCATGGCATTAATTTGAATGATTAGACCAAATGTATCTTAAACAAATGTTTTTATTGGAGTGATGGGGTCATCCATCCAACGAAGCTTTTCTGTTTTCCCAAGAAAGAAGATATATAAACCCTAAAACCATGTCAGGAAATTCAAACATAGGAGCCTCTCAACAATTCCAGTTCAACCACATTCCATATCTGTCTGTAAATTTTAGCTCATGCACAAAACCACACATCTGTACACATTCAAAAGATTAAAAAAACAGGCAATGCAAAGCCATCTTATTCTTCATGTTGTGCACACTGATAGGTGCATACTGACATGTGCACACTGACACAAAAATGCTGTTCTTCACTACAAAAACTTGGCTTTAATGGAGTATTGTGACCAATATCTGCTTCACACACATTCTATCTCCAACTAATGTTTTTCTATAAAAAAGAGACAACGCAGCTTAAGTTTTAAAAGTGTTTCTAACAAAGAAAACTATCATGGAAATAAATTAAGATCTTTGATGCTGTTACTGTACAATAGCTCCTACAGAACGATAGTAAAGGATTTAACTCAAGTCGTTTGAATTATATTTCCCAAAATGCTAATAAAACTGACATGTTTGAACATACTGAAAAAGTCACAGTCCATCATTGTGCTGTCACGTCAATGCATTTGACTTTTTTAAAATGTATGGATTATACAATTACTGGCAGGATCCATATTTTATATATAAAAGCTACAATCTATGTCCACGCTGAAATAATTTATGAAATAAGGGTGGAATGACTGCAATGTTACTTCTATGATGAATGTAACTTGCTGTGAATAGTGTAGGAGACTGCAAGAGAGACCAAACTGAAGACTGTAATTGTCTTCATCTTTCATGAAGAGGTGTGACCTGGGAAAAATATAGATCCCAGCATCCAAAGCTCAGCCTCACACCAACATGTTGATGACTTATGTTCTGATACAGGAATGGAAAATTTATAGTCTTCATGGGCCACACCTTTGGATTATTAAGGTAGGCATCACAGGGAATTACATCCAGTGTTTAAATTATATGTTAGTCTGTTATTGTTTTGCACCATCAGCAAATCACTTCTGCCACTATTGCCCTTTCGCTTTTGGATTTCCATTATTTACTACTCCCTCAGTGTTACCGTCTTGCTTGGTAGGATACAGGCGAACACAAGCACACGACAAACCCAAGGTCTTCCCAGTCTGGATCAGGAGAACTACACAAAGCAGCAAAGAGGGCATGGGAAAACAAGAAACAAAACTCTATGCAGACTCTGAGATCACCACTATCAGATCAAAAACTACATGTTTTTTCCTCTTCTTTAACTAACACTACATTTAAGATTAATATCGTGGTTCACAGGCCACACTACTTCTGAGGCACAACAGGAAACCTGTCAAGTCAAACTAAACAAGATAGAATCATAAAATCATAGACTGGCTTGGATAGGAAAGGACCCTAAAGATCACCTACTTCCAAGCCCCTGCCATGGACAG
>VYZS01038510.1:0-21972 GCA_013400695.1 Neodrepanis coruscans
GGCTACGGCCATTTTTTCAGCAAATACAGCTGCTGCAATCCATATGTTTGGATCCAATCCAACTGCAGCCCATGCACATGGCCTTGGCCTCACTGGTGGCACAGCAGTGACTGGCCAAAGCTGGGTGAGGTACTTTAGGGTGATGGAGTAATTGCAGATGCAGAGGATAGAGGAGGAAGGGGCAGAGCATGCTCGACACTGCAGCTATGGATTACATGCTGCATCATTTTAGGACTTCCTTCAAGCAGATGGAAGACTGAAACTCAGGGTTGTGTGCACTACCAATCCTGTGCTAGTTTCTTTGGATCACATGACAACCCTGGGGCTGAACAGCAGGAGAAGTACAGCATGACTGCTTCTCCCAGAGAGCACTTTGCTCCCCAGCCTCTTTCCAGAGGCCAGCCCTGGACAAAACCAGTATAATCACAAGGAAATCAAGAGCTTTCTTACTGTGAGCTTCAGCACTTCTAAAGCAGTGGACACCTGAGATAGCAATCTCTCTCAACCCCTGGCAACAGACACAGACCTAGGCAGGTACAGGTAACTCCTCTTCAGCACAGACTAGGAATTAATATGCTGTGGGAGAAACAGGTTTCAGAAGAGGAAGCACCAGGCTCGTCCCACCTGGCTGCATTCCCGCCAGCTTCTTTCTGCCAGTTCTGCCTTCACACCTGTGACTCAGCAAGATGCCAGCAGAAGTCACAGCACAATGAGGACCTGGTGGGGAAGCATCTGTCCAACAAACAGGCTGCCTTGTTGGGGAGATGAGGAGCCACAGACCTCCTACATGGCTTCTGAGCTCCCAGTGGGAGAGCGCAAACAGCAATGAGCAGAGGAGGGCACACCCACTGCCCTGAGAAACACCAAATACATTAAGGAACAGGTCTGAAGTTGAATATTTGGGCTAAGGGGAATCCTGAGGCTCAAGTGCCTCTCGGAAGCTTTAGTTGTGGTGTGATTGACTCACAGGGCAGCAGAGCCGCTCCTTCATCAAAGTATGCTGTGTATCCCTAAAAATCATGGCCTCCAGACAGAAATGCCTCTAGACAGAGCTGTTATATCCTGGGCCTCAGTTCTGTCACCTCTAAAGCCAAGAGAACTTTGCTACTAACACTCACACCTGCCCTGGCTGGGCCAGCAATACCTGTCAAATCCTTGAGGATTCAGGGCTGGAAAGCTTTGAGAAAGGGTTGTGCACTCTTCACCTGCACCCAGACACCCTGGAGAGCTCTGAGCCACATTCTCTGTCCCCCAAAAGACCCTACCAACACCATTTGTAGGAAATTCCTGCTTGCTACACTTTTCTGGTACTCAGCTGCTCCTTGTCTGCAGGAATTGAGAGATATTTTGTCTGCAAACAACTGTATATGAATGATCCTGGAAATGAGAGCAGGGATGCACTAATGCTCCCAACAGAGTTTTCTTATATATTGGAAGGTTTATGTTATCTGCTGTAGAGGGGTTAATTATTATTATTTATTAATTGATCAATATGCAGATAAAAGCCATTCAGACTGAAATCAACGACTTCATTCAGGGGACCTTAAAAAGAATCAGACTGTACTGTGAGGAGCTCACAAATAAGATACAGGTAAACATATAAAACCACACCCTCCATTTTCCAAAACTATAGGCTGGAAAGATCTGCTGAGGGACTGTTGTATATTCTGGGCAGCAAGACCTGAGGATATGGAAGAGATGATGTGAAAACATTACTATACTTAGAACAACATTAAGTAACCCAATTAAAAAACCCCTCTCTTCCAAGGATTTCTCTACGCAAAGGAATTAAAAAGAAGCAAGGTAGGATGAGGTAAGAGCACCAATCCACAATGGAGCATCTCTGCCAAAAAAGTCCCTAAAAAAAGAAGCAGCATTGTAAAAGTTTCAGTTTCAATAAAGAAACCTATGTGTTAGATGGCTATGATCCTTTCATAGAGCTACAACTCTCACTGATTTTTTTTTTGAGGCAAAGATGAAAGGGCCATTGAGAACAGCCTGGAACATACCTCCTGCAGTATTTTCACAGTTATTTTCCTTCACCAACCCCTTTCCTGGACCTAATCCGTGAACCACAGCACATGAAAGGCAACTGTAAGCCTGGCACCAGGTGTGTAAATTCCACAGCAGCAACCACCTCATGGGACATGGTGAGAGCTCTTGCTACAGAGCAACTTAGATCAGCGAGAGGGATGGAGGGGGAGACCATGGCAAGGCTGCTCACCAGAGCCAAATTTATAAAAATACAGGAGGCATCCAGCTCCTCTCAGCTTCAAAGGACTTGGGCACTTTCATCTGTATTTAAAGAAGGCTGGCTCTTTGTTCGTATTATTGCAAACTAAAAAAATTGCCTTTAAAATAACTATATTGTACAATGGCCTTTGTGGAAAAACTTATGTTTCAGCCTATTTCTTTTCATCTCCACGCCACCAACCCAGACCAGAAAAATGTGTCAGCTCTTGGTTAGTTCAGAATATGCCAACAGTCTAAAGCACTATAGCAGGATCTCTTAATTTGGGGCAGGGACAGCCCACAGTTCTGGGTTGGCACAGTGAAAAACTGCAAGATGTGTTTTTTTCAGTGATACCACTGATTTCATAGATCTCTTTCTGGGTTCTACCTGAAAAAAAAAACCAGTAAAATGTATGAGACAGAAGATAAGAGATATTACATAGCAAGCACTGGAATAGCAGAGTTCATGAAAATCACACCTTTGAAATGATTGTAATGGATTTCTAGAAGTCAGAATGAAACTGGACTAAATAAGATATTAGACAAGACAGAAAGTCATTTGACTGTAAACGCTGTGGCTGTCGGACACACAAGGGGCAGCAACACACAACGTTAGAAAGAACTTGGAAGCAATGGAGTGGAAAAAATTGCATTTGCTAGACTGTGTTTTCCTACGAGGCAACCCAAAGGAAATGGAAACAGCCGCATAGGTGAGGCAGAGGAGTGAGGCAGGATGAGGAATGCTCTGCTCTGTCAATAGGTTAGTGGAGAGCCAGCACCCCTATACAATGTCAGCTCAAGTGACAGCCACAGCGAGCCAAGAGGAACTTGTCACTTGCAGCCCTTTAATGAGAATGGGGTGCAAAATCAGATTAGCTACCCGTGAGTAGCACTTGGGACTTGCAGCACAGCAAGTCAAACCTTTATATATTTTAAGAATCTGAGGATAACTATCTCTAAGCAAAGTCCAGAACCAATGTCACATGCAGAATGAGGAGGGGTTTTCTTGGGCTCCCAGCCTGGGGCCACTTGCCAGGTTAAACAGCCATCTCTTGGCATTTATTTTCTTGGATTTATTCTCTATGTGGGATCTCATCCCACTGTCCCTTGCAGGCCTGTCACCTCCTTGAGGCCACCCCCTCACAGACATGCTGAATGTTACACAATGCTGACCAGACTCAAGCTCCAAGTCCCCAACCCCCTCCGCCAAAAAAAACCCTGGCTTAACCCAGAGACATGGCTGACCCTGCAGTTCACAGTAGCCTCATGAAGTTCTTTCCCTTCTCATCTCCAGTTTCAAGGGGGTAAGAAGAGAAAGAAACATCTGTAGCATGAGCATTTCTAACCTCCAGTACTGAGGGACAGGGCAAGGATGGAGCAGGTCTGGTTTTATGTGCAAAAGAGAACATGCTCCCTCATCCGCACAGCTCTGAAACAGATTGATCCCACTGTACAAAACTAAATTAGTGTTAGGGCAAAGTCATGGCCCAGTTTTAAGAAATTTTGGTAGGACTCTTTCCTGATACAAATCTGCTATAAATGGGGAAATCAGTTTTATTTTCAGGCTCATTTATAAACCATTGCCTTGCAAATACAAAGCAAGATCTGCTTCCTCTGCTGGAGAAAACACATGCTGGCCTATTACTGCAGGATGCCAGCCAAGAGGTGGGTGGATGCTCTAATTATTTTATTTTTTGAAAAATAATAAAGAAAGGGAGCTGTCATAAAGGAAAATCCCTAAATCCCTCAGGGACAAGCTGTAGCTACCCAGTACACATGGATTCGCTGGAGCCACAAATTAGCTTCACCCTCAGGCATACCCAGGGAGTGAGGATGCAAGAGCAGTGGTCCCATCCAGACATTTCCTGGATGTCCACTGTCATTAATATCATGACAAATGGGATCTGAGTCCTCCAAAATACCCATGTCTGTGCTGTGAGCTCTACCTCGCAGGGACACACTTCGGTACCAACACAGCCAAGTGCAAGGTGCAGCACAGGAACAGCACACAGGAAGAAGCATCCACACACTTCACAAAGAACCAGAAGATGGTTCATTAACCTTGCAGACTAACAAGCCCCATGATATCCCTCATTAGCAACCCCATGCACACACTGCACTGCTGCCACATGAAGGGCAGCTCCAATAACACCATCACTTGTTTACCAAGAGAACAATTCTGCTATTGCCTGACACCTGCCCATGACAGAGCAACCACGGGAGGAGCAGGGAGATGTTCAGATGACACAGGGCATTCAAACGAGGCAGCAAAACGCCTGGCACTGGCTGGAACCTCCAAGCAGCTGCTGAGGACCAGCCCTACAACCTCAAACAGAAAGGCTTTCACTGACATTAATGAGAGCTGCTGCAAATAATGCCATCCCACAGCTCTGAGATGGCATGCAGCCTCTCTGTCCAGGGACTGGCAGGCTGAACAGAGCAGGCACTGAGGAAGAGGAACGCTGGGCTCTATCCAGCTCTATCCAACTTCTGGTTTACTCAGATTGCTGTGAACCCAGGAACCTGGTATGAGTGTGGTGGGGCAGGGCAGATGAGGCTCATTCAAGTGACAAAAGGACACACCCCTGCTGCACAGTGATGGTGAGCAGGGTCCCAAACAGATCCATGTGACAGTACTGGGGTGTACACAGCAAACATGCCTCTAATGCACTGACCTCCTTGGGCCTGGTTTGAACCCCAGGGCTGCCAGCAGACAAGAGCTATCCAGAGTGTTCAGCTGCTCAGTGAACCTGGAGTGCTTCCCAACCATGTGCCTGGATTAACTGCTTGGTAAATGCACCAAGTCCTTGAAAATAACTGTCCTCTCTGATATCCACTTCCCTTATAAATACACGCTCTGCCAAGGGCTCTGTTCAAGGGGAGGAGAGCTCTTTAAAGTAAGCAGACAAAAAGCACAGGTATTAACTTTGGGACATGAGCACTTTGCCTTCCATGTGCTCCAGCTCAGGCTACAGTGCACGGCTCCAGCTACATCACAAAATCCATCTGTGAGTTAGGGCCGCAAGAACAACCACTGGGTTGTGACCAACAGCATCTCCACTGATGACACACTCCTGCTCATCTCAGCACTATGCAATCACAGCAAGGCTTTGCTGCAGGCCAGCTGCATCACTTGAATTTTAACTCCTGCTGTTTTGATTCAGCCCACTGCCTGCAAAACAGGGCAAATACCAGCTCCTGAGCTCTGATGCTTCTACCATTACTGTCTGATCACAGCTGGCACCAAACCCTCTAAGCAGCAGGAACCTCTGAGGATCTGTAGATCCTAAAAGCCATAAATCTTTCTGACATTTTTTACAGCAGGCCTTGGGCAGAGGGAGATTACTATTGGTCCAGATGGGCATTTCCAATACTGCTTATCCACATTTCCAAGACTTTACATCACTTAATACCCAATGCAGAGACTCAAGAGAGCTTTAAACGAAACAGAAAGCACAGCCAAGGGAACCATGTATATAAAGCAGGCAGAGAGCAGATGTCTGTGTGACTCACATTTCACCTGAATATATCATTAATGTAGTATGTAATTTATTTGAAAATAAAAGTGCATATAAGACTGCAGGATCTAAAGACACTACATGTGTGTACTTATCACAGCAAGAATGAGCTCAGGCAGGCAGGATTAAAATAGTTCCCACACTGAGGAAATAGCCAGGAGACATTACAAAAGGCTGAAGGCAAAGCAACTTGCCTGGGAAGTGATCTTAAAAATAATTGCAATATAAACTAAAGTAGTAAAAGGCCTGGCCTGTGCTCTCAGGTGTGTGTTCACACAGCTTCAAGCACCAGGGAAATGTAAGGAAAAATGAAAGTCACTGGAGCCCTGACTACATCTGTACTGCCACAGGCTTAGCCTAACAGAATGCAGAAGGAAGATGTTAAGCCCTAAGAGACTCTTTTCCCACAAGTCAAGTGGATCTCTCTTTTCCCTTCCTTGCTTCTGTACTGAGAATGTCCAGAGGTCAGTGGGATGGGCTCACTTCTCATGGCCTGTCTCCAGGAGCAAGCACTCATGGTGCTGTGGTTTATTTGCTCAGCCTATGCTCCCAGATCCCAGTTTCCTTGCCAGGAGTCATTCTGGGAGAACGGCACCAACTGCCTCGGGTGGGGTCAGGCAGAGATGGGCCATCCCAGCTCCATACACACACCCTGGACACGCTTGATAACAAGCTTCAATACAAACAGGGCACTCCCAAAGATCCCACGGAAGAGCACAGGGCTGAGCTGAAGAAAGCTCAGGTCTCCTACAGCACAGGGCCGGGTCAGCCCCAAACTGCCCCTCTCTCCATCAGGAGTCAGGTCAGGGTGAGCACGTGGTCCTTTTCCTGCCATCTGCCAGTGCCACTGTGCAGGGAGGCAACCCAGATTTAGGACATGAATGAAAAACTGGAGTTAACTTCTTTTAAGGTGTTCCCACCTCCAACTAATTTAGAACTACACTACACTGGCTCACAGAGCCCTGGGCTAGCATGAACCATGGCCCAAGATCCTCCAGCGTTAGCCTTGAGCCTCCCTCAGCCCTGGCTGCCGTGGTATGGCACCAGGCTGGGGCAGTCTGAGGGCTGCACAGCTGTATCCAGAGAAGCTTTTGCCATCTTGAGCATCCCTGCAGTGCACAGCATAGCTACATTTCTCTTCTAGAGATCAACTTCAGCCTCAACTTCTCTTATTTTTCTTTTGACTTCAAGAGTGGACAGCTGTACTAAAGCCAGAAACTAAACATTTCTTCTCCCTCTCTTGGCATTACACCCTTGCAGATGCTTGTGCAGGGTTTCACTTCCTCTTCAGCTCTTGGTCAACACTTAGCCAAGCTTTGCTCATCCTTCCAGCACGCTCTTCTCCCTGCCACCCCTGGCATATGGCTGCTGTGGTTACCAACCACCTGAGCAGTGGCTGGGATCGATGACCAAGGGGAGGGACAGCAGTCTAGAGGTGAATGTTAGCAGGCCATAGCAGATTTCAGTTAAAGCACTCAAAACACAAAAGAGAAGGAATGAAGAATATCACCCCATTCAGCCCTCTTTGCTTAAATGAGAAGCAACAGATCTGCTCCACTTCCTGTAGCCCAGTCCCTGTGGGCAGCACTGAACATTTAAATCCTTCCTTTTGGAATCTTCAGTGCCTCCTTCCACTGTTCATGCTGAACAGTGTTGCTGGAATACCAAGTCATGGATGAACAGCAGCCCACATACATACTGATGAGGAGCATGTGTTCTGGCATCTGATCCCAGCTCTTCTGATGCACCACACACAAATCCAGCTCCTGAACACTTTTGTGGGAACAAGATGACTGCAAACCTCTTCACAGCTCTAGGGACAATTCTCTGGGAGAAAGGGAATGTGTAACAGCAGACAAACATTTTTCCTGTGTTTCAAGGCTAACCACACTATAGACATACACACACTAACACACAAAATCCTGCCCGTACGGAAATTATTCCAGTATGCTATGAAACAACTTGCATGTGCTTCACAAAAGCCTGAAGTTACACATGTATTAGAGATGCCACATGTTTCTTTCATGAGTATTAGAGGATTATCCTGTGTGGTTTCACTGTCTCAGGAAAATCTCTGCTTTGGGCAAGAAGGGGACAAAGGCTTAATATTGGTCAGGCAAGAAACCTTTACAAGTAAGCAAAGAATGTGTCCTCCAGTTCATGCTCTGCTAATCAGGGGGAAAAAGAAAAAGCCACAGAGGCCATTAACTGGAAGAGGAACAACAGGAGAGGAACCCTCTTGGCTTAGCCAAGAAGTATCTATGCAAGAAGTGCCTCAAGTATTAAAGATGAAGCAGAGCTCTCCAGGCTTCGTTTCAGCACACGAGCTGAAACTTCAGTAACTGCTTCAGTAACATGGACCCAGCAACGCATAGCAAACAACCAACAGGCTGAGGTGGAATCTCCCCTGGATTTCCAAGATGTTCATTTTACTGGGTATTTAATGAACAGCAATTTAGACTGAAACTGAGACTGGGAAATATAGGTTCTAGAAGACACTAAACTCCACCAGTTGTTTCTCTCTCTAGACTTGCCTTTCTTCAACTTTTCCAGGGAACTGTCATAACGTAACCCACTTACATTTGTTGAACCATCAAAAAAAGAATAGCATCAGCATGAAGCCAGTAACATTTCTGAGAGCATAAGTGGTTGTAAGAGACTCCTCAACTTTGAAGACTAAAAGCACCCAGGGACTGTTACTCCTTCATTCAGAGGGCAGCAGCATTTTCCCCTCTGCAATTGTGAGCTGCTTTTTGCAAAGCCCCAGCAGTCTGCAACCCTGGAGCTGAGCAAGTGTCACAAGTATCTCTTGGGGTTAAATGAATATTGTTTCCACTTCCTTAATGTCAGCAAGGATCAGGCCCCAACATCTGTCACACATTTGGTTAACGTGCCTGGAATAGCCCTGCTCGACTCACACAAGAGCAGCAGAATTTTTGATTTGCAAACAAGTAGCTGGGCGGGGACATTCGAGGGATAAAAATCCCTGTGCAGGAAACACTTACTTCTCCTTTTCATGAACTGCAGAATGCTACTTGCATCGAGAGGGCTGAACCTCTCCCCTGCCCTGCCCTCACAACCGTTTCAACCATTTGGAGCATAAATAATTGAAGAGAGACATCAGCAGCAGCAGGAGGCAGATTCTGTGCCCAGCTCTCCAGCAGTTCCATTTCACCACGAAGTCCATGTGCTGACCTCTTTTTACAGCCCTTTCCCAAGAAACCAAGCAGACTTAGGCGGGAAGTGGGGAAAGAAGTCCAAGTGCCCAGGACGAGCCTCCCTGCTCAGCCCAGAGCAGCCCGTCTGTGCGACACGGGGTCTCCTGCAGCAGGGCTGTTTAGACAGATGCACAGCACAGGGACGGGCAGGGCTCCACCTCCTGACCTGCTCCAGTCCCACCCCGCTCCCGGCACACTGTTGTGAGCGCTGAGCCCTTGCCCAGCTCGGAGGGCAAGGAACCAATGTTGTCTTTTGAAACAGGCCAAAAAAAATGAACGAACCACACAATGCTTTTCACAGAGAACTAAAAGGTTCCACTCCTATGATATGTCTGGCCAAGATACACTGGGACATCAGAAAAACAAGCAGGGATATGCTGCTTTAAGAGTGTTTCCAGTATTTACCTCCAGATTCTGTGACTAATTTGCTACTCCCTTTCTGGCAGGCACATCTTAGTAGCCAGGATGCAAGACCAGGGTTGGAAAACACAGAGGTTGGAAGAGGCATTAATGTGGGGAGTCAAAGAGAAGCAGCCTCACCCAGAGTGAGCTATGACACAGTGAGAGACTATCCAGCTGTGGTGAAATATCCCACTAGACAGCTGCAAACATAATTTTGCTTTCTCTGAGACAAAAACCCCACAACACCACAACCTGATTAATACAGAGCATGACAGCACAGCAGCACAGATCCATACTGCTGCTCCCAATGACTCAAAGAATCACAATTATAAAATAATCGGTTTAACTCTGAGAAAATTTAAAAAGTCAGTGGTAGTCTGTTTTTCTTCCAGGTTCTCTGCACAAGCAAGAAGAACTTTCCTCTAGTCACACGACTACAAGAACTGTTATTATAAGGAAACACTCAGGTGAAAGACAGCAATGCCTTGAAGTTACAGTGTGGGTACAAATCCTTCAAGCTGCTCTAGCACAGACTTCGAGGGAACTCTATACAGACCAAGATCTGCTTCTGGTCTTTGTTTTACAGTTGCTGTATGAGGAAACCTACCACTCACACAATACTTCTCATCAGATACTTCACCAAAATCAGCCAATCAATTTTCACCACATAGGTACCTACACAGAAATTGAGGGTCACATTAGGTCACCCTCAACCAGCTCAAAACACAGGAACCACCACTTCTCCCTCCTCTTAATCTGCTCTTGGTCACAAGCACCTACCTGGTGACTCCAATTGGAGTTGTCCTCAGCATGCCAAAGGCACTATCTACAACTATCTCAAGGACCTCTGCACTATGCAAGGGTGTAGCTTTTCAGAGGATACACTTTCTTGTAAGCCTGCATGGGCTTGGTTCTCCATAAGAACAGTAGAGAAGGAGGAGGAGTTCAGCACACATTAGCAGGGAACTGGGGGATTTCCATCAGGCAGTGTTCTCTAGTAGGCAAGGCTGGGGTTGAAGGTTGACCTTAAACTGATGCTCTGCGTTGGCACAGTTGCTATTTTAGATAGAAGACACCTCTGCTCTTGCGGTGTCTGTTGTCACAGGAAATCTCAGCTCCTCTTTTTAATAAGAAAAAAACAAAACCAAAGGAGTCTGAATATAAGTTTTTAACATGTAAAACCCAAATTCTCAAAAACTGAAACACAAAGGCAATAGTGATTCAGTTCTCAATGCCTTGCAATGACTCACACCAAAACCAGGCACTCAAACTACCTTTTGCACAGCATCTTCTCGATACACAGCCCCCCATATGTATTTTTACTGACAAGCAAACCATTTCAAAGTATGTTCAAGCAGAAAAAAGGACAAGCCAAATGCAAAAGGCACAGCCCTGTAATTTCGAACCCACTGAAAGAACTGGATTCACCAGATAGTCTCTGCTCCCACACCCAAACAACTTTGCAAGTTGATGGGGTGGGGAGAGATCAACTTAGGAAGGAGAGGTTCCCATCCTCCTGATTTGAAAAGAAACAATTACTTCAAAGAACATTAGAGACATGGGCCTGAATGAGCAAGAGACAGCTTCAGAGACAGGGCAAGGTAACACCCCAAACTCACACACGCCAACAACACGAGCTAGGAGGCATGTTCTGCAGGAGTGTGCCAGGAGACTCCAGTTTAACTAGGTACTTGGGTGGTTTCACCTGTACTCCTCCCACAGCAATACCTCGGGCTTTGGCAGAGCAACCACCCACTGCACTTGCCCTGTTTCGTTCTCAAGTCAATACTCTTGACAAATTGTGAGGTTTCCCTAACACGGGGCCTACGCTTCTGCACATGGGACATTAATCATGGCTTCAACTGCCTACCCAGCTGCACCACCAGCATCCCTCACAGTGATCCAGCGGTACATAAACTGCCAGGAGAGAAACCACCCCTCTCTAACAGGTGCTGAACTGAGGTATAACAAGACTCAAGAGCCTGGTGCCACCAGGAAGTTGTCGAGCTTCCCCACGGCCCAGGCTTTTAAACCACAACCCTTTCCCCTTGGAAAGCTGGATGCTCTGGACACAGAGATCAGCTGCACAGCCTTCAATGGCACATGAATTCAGTGTCTAATTAATCAAATAAGAGGTCATTCCTTGGAAACCAGGGAGGTGGACAATCTACCGTTATTTCTTTCTTTCATAAATAGTAGTGATTAGGAGTCCAACCTGCAAATCAGAGTCCCCTGGACCCAGATAATGCATCACCCTGACCATGCTGTGAGGAAGGATGGATGAAGACACATTCTTTGACACCACATCTTTCCATTCTTTGGACTCAGTAAGTCATGAATTTTATTAAGTCTTTCCCAAAGGCCACCCTAATCACATGTAGTTTATTACACCACCCTCTCAGAAGCTCACTTTATTTCCTAACTATTTATAAAAAAAAGCTTATATAATAAATTTTGAGAAATTGGTTCAGGCAAGAATCACAGCTTTAGTACATCTTTTAAATTGTTACCTGCTGCCAGATGTGAGCAGATTGGGAAAAAAAAAATGACACAGGAAAAAACAAACTCCTGCTCTTAAAGCATACTGAATACAGATACAATTAAAGTGAATGTACAAAACCACAAATGAATAGATTGCTTTGTGTTCACAGATTGGTTTCCCTCCACCATCCACAAATAACATGGCTGGCCCAAATCCATAATGAACTGTGCTCTGTCATGCAAGACCCACTCCACACTCAGTGAAAGACACACGGATACACCTCTGAATTTGAGGAAAGCCCTCCGTTGCCCCAGCAGAGAACTGCCCTGTCCTGCAGACACAGGTTCTGTGGGGTACAGGCTCCAGCTCCCTCTTGCCCATGCAGTGTGACAAGGGCCTTCAGGAGATATGATTGTATCTGCCACAGACTTCTCTGATCTCTACCTCACTTCTCCCCCTGGGGAATGCACAGAAAGGAGCCTTATACATAACCTGCTTCCCTCTTCATTTAAACATGAACTAAATAACAGCATGTTTGGGGGGGAGGTGGCGGGGGGGTCACAAAAGCTTTTCCCCAATTCACAGCTTACACTAAATGTTCCACAATTCTGGATTGTTTTCCTCCAGAAATGAAACAAGAATTAACAGCAATATTCACAAATAACTACAAAATACTAGAAAAACTTTAAGTAGCTTGGGAAAAATGCATCTGGTGATCCCATTATCCTATTACTTCAGGACTTACTTTGTTCTCATCGCTGCAATCAGCAGCTCACAAAAATGCACAAGTGCCCAAATCTGCATAACATAGGGAAACAACATCTCTTGCCATGGCCGGGTGAATGTCTAAGCTGCTACAATGCCAGTTTCCTTTTCTGTGGCCCAGAAAGGCTGTGCAGTATCAGGGTCTCAGCAGGCAAGGTGTTTGCTTTGTATGGAATTGGAGCCTTTGAGAAGGACTGGACCCAAAGGCAAGTGTAAGCCAGGCTGGGAATGGGTGGGCTTCTTCCCATGCACTGCCCTGCCGTGTCAATCATCACCTCGATCCCCACCCTTGTGAGACAGAAAAGCTCTTCCACCATCACGAGAAAAAGCTCTTGCCTACATCAGGATGATGGGCACTAAGGAACACATGGGACTCTGATAACCCCTTACCTAGGCATTCAAGCTCAGCAGAAAAGGAATCTTCTTCCTTCCAAACACCATAAATCCCTCCAAATACCAAATAGAGAACAAAAAAACCTGTCGATGTCATCTGATTGCATCACCCCTCCTCTCTCTCCAGGACTCAAAGGCATTTCTCCAANAGCTGAGCCCGCCCCCGGCCCGCCCCCGCCGGGTGACACCGGGCCGGGGGCTGCGGGAGCCGGGCAGGGCGGCCCGACAGCCCAGCACCGGAGCGGTCCTGTGGCCATAGCACACCCGGGCTGGGGCTGCCGGGGCCGGGCAGGGCGACCCACCCAGAGTGACCCCCGTCCCCACCATGTGACAGCCGGCCCGGGGCCACCAGGCACAGCGACACACCCGGAGCGACCCCCAGCTAGAGAACACAGCCCCGGGTAAGGGTGATGTGCAGGAATAATCCCCCCCGCAGCTGCCCGTGCATTGCACACCTCCGTGAAGGTTTGAACACTATATAAAAGGCAGCACACTTCCTGTTCTCAACAGAAACACAGCAGCCAGAAGGAGGAATACAGCATTAACAAAAATAAATAAATAAATAAAGACAAAACCCAAACACAAATTGAATAAATAGGAATTGTGTTTCCAGATTTAGCACCTAGAAGTACAGTGGGAAGTCCTGAATCATACTGCAACCAGGCTGAGTGAAGCAGCAATGTGCGCTCTGTTTCCATTAAAAAAATTTTTAAAGAGGTTATATGAAAAGTTATTTTAGGTAAAAGCTGTCAGTATAACGCTTAAAGAAACGGCAAGAGAGAAAGTCAAATGAAATGCAGCAGTTACACATGATTTGAGAACAGCTTATAGAAACCTCGGCTCAAGACCAGAGGAGACAGGAGAGTGGGATGTGAAGATTCCCAACACTCAGATCCTTCCCCAAATTTCCATGAAGGGAGGTGTCTTCCATAGTTCAAGGACAGGTAAATTATCAGACCTGAAACTCTTCTGAATACAGNAGATACAATTAAAGTGAATGTACAAAACCACAAATGAATAGATTGCTTTGTGTTCACAGATTGGTTTCCCTCCACCATCCACAAATAACATGGCTGGCCCAAATCCATAATGAACTGTGCTCTGTCATGCAAGACCCACTCCACACTCAGTGAAAGACACACGGATACACCTCTGAATTTGAGGAAAGCCCTCCGTTGCCCCAGCAGAGAACTGCCCTGTCCTGCAGACACAGGTTCTGTGGGGTACAGGCTCCAGCTCCCTCTTGCCCATGCAGTGTGACAAGGGCCTTCAGGAGATATGATTGTATCTGCCACAGACTTCTCTGATCTCTACCTCACTTCTCCCCCCTGGGGAATGCACAGAAAGGAGCCTTATACATAACCTGCTTCCCTCTTCATTTAAACATGAACTAAATAACAGCATGTTTGGGGGGGAGGTGGCGGGGGGGTCACAAAAGCTTTTCCCCAATTCACAGCTTACACTAAATGTTCCACAATTCTGGATTGTTTTCCTCCAGAAATGAAACAAGAATTAACAGCAATATTCACAAATAACTACAAAATACTAGAAAAACTTTAAGTAGCTTGGGAAAAATGCATCTGGTGATCCCATTATCCTATTACTTCGGGACTTACTTTGTTCTCATCGCTGCAATCAGCAGCTCACAAAAATGCACAAGTGCCCAAATCTGCATAACATAGGGAAACAACATCTCTTGCCATGGCCGGGTGAATGTCTAAGCTGCTACAATGCCAGTTTCCTTTTCTGTGGCCCAGAAAGGCTGTGCAGTATCAGGGTCTCAGCAGGCAAGGTGTTTGCTTTGTATGGAATTGGAGCCTTTGAGAAGGACTGGACCCAAAGGCAAGTGTAAGCCAGGCTGGGAATGGGTGGGCTTCTTCCCATGCACTGCCCTGCCGTGTCAATCATCACCTCGATCCCCACCCTTGTGAGACAGAAAAGCTCTTCCACCATCACGAGAAAAAGCTCTTGCCTACATCAGGATGATGGGCACTAAGGAACACATGGGACTCTGATAACCCCTTACCTAGGCATTCAAGCTCAGCAGAAAAGGAATCTTCTTCCTTCCAAACACCATAAATCCCTCCAAATACCAAATAGAGAACAAAAAAACCTGTCGATGTCATCTGATTGCATCACCCCTCCTCTCTCTCCAGGACTCAAAGGCATTTCTCCAAATAGCTATTAGCTTTGCAAAGCAAAACAGATGTTCCCTACCACCCAAATCCTGGCCGCCTGCGAGGTGCCGATCGGCTGCAGCACCAAGGAGCGGCAGGACTGGGCTGTGTCTGCGCATCTGTGCTGCGGAGGGGAGAGGGATGAGAGACGTGCTCCCAATACCGAAACGCCTCTGCCAGCCCCTGCGCTGCCTTTCTCCATCCGAACCCGCTCGACACACCCAAAGGCAGCGAGAAAAAAAAGAAACCCAACCCAGAACCCGGGGGGATGAGGCAGGCAAAGCGCCTATTTCCCGGATGAATCCAGCCAAGCCCGGGCTGAGCCGCCGCTGTTCCCAGGTAGCTGCCGCATCCCCGCGGAGAGCCCCGGCCGGAGCGGAGCCCACGTACCTGCTTCTCCTCTGCGGGGCGGCGCGGCCAGGGCGGAGTGGTGCCCGCGGCGGGGACCGGCAGCGGGGAGAGAAAAGGAGACACAGTGAGACGAGAGGGACGCGCCGGACCGCGGGGCGGAGCGGCCGCGCGTCCCCGCCGCCTCACCTGGGTTCACCAGCTTGCTCTTGTACCGCATGCCCGTGCTCATGGTGCCTTCCCCGGAGCGACAGCCGAGCCCGTGTGTGCGAGGGTGGGCGGGGGACCGAGCGAGTGTAAGCGGCGGGGCCGCCCCGCGTCGCCGCCGAGGGGCCGGGGCCGCCCGGGGCCGCCAATCCCGGGAGCTGAGCCCGCCCCCGGCCCGCCCCCGCCGGGTGACACCGGGCCGGGGGCTGCGGGAGCCGGGCAGGGCGGCCCGACAGCCCAGCACCGGAGCGGTCCTGTGGCCATAGCACACCCGGGCTGGGGCTGCCGGGGCCGGGCAGGGCGACCCACCCAGAGTGACCCCCGTCCCCACCATGTGACAGCCGGCCCGGGGCCACCAGGCACAGCGACACACCCGGAGCGACCCCCAGCTAGAGAACACAGCCCCGGGTAAGGGTGATGTGCAGGAATAATCCCCCCCGCAGCTGCCCGTGCATTGCACACCTCCGTGAAGGTTTGAACACTATATAAAAGGCAGCACACTTCCTGTTCTCAACAGAAACACAGCAGCCAGAAGGAGGAATACAGCATTAACAAAAATAAATAAATAAATAAAGACAAAACCCAAACACAAATTGAATAAATAGGAATTGTGTTTCCAGATTTAGCACCTAGAAGTACAGTGGGAAGTCCTGAATCATACTGCAACCAGGCTGAGTGAAGCAGCAATGTGCGCTCTGTTTCCATTAAAAAAATTTTTAAAGAGGTTATATGAAAAGTTATTTTAGGTAAAAGCTGTCAGTATAACGCTTAAAGAAACGGCAAGAGAGAAAGTCAAATGAAATGCAGCAGTTACACATGATTTGAGAACAGCTTATAGAAACCTCGGCTCAAGACCAGAGGAGACAGGAGAGTGGGATGTGAAGATTCCCAACACTCAGATCCTTCCCCAAATTTCCATGAAGGGAGGTGTCTTCCATAGTTCAAGGACAGGTAAATTATCAGACCTGAAACTCTTCTGAATACAGGGCAGGATAAGTTTGGCAGGGTGATGGCTGCACAAGTGCAAGGGCACTGCCCTGCCCTGGAACAAATTAGGCAGCAATGCCACAAATCTAACTTCTCAAATCCTCATAGTCATCACAGCATTTCTCTTGGCATTTCTTCCACCTTCTCATTCAAAACTTCCCTCATACAAAAACAAGGGGACACTTCCAAGACCACAGATTGGCAAACCCAGGCACATACATTTTAAAACCCCATTAGCTCATTCTGAGTTCACTTTTAGCCATTGATTCAATGCATCAGAAAACAATAAATCAGGTCATTGTCAGCAAATTTCCCTGTTTTTAAACACCAGAGAGCCACAGACCATTAGAGACTCTGCATCACAATTAAAGGCACCAACGAGCCAACCAGCCTTTCAAGAGTTGTTTTATAGTCTGCCATAGTGCTTTAAAGCTAATGAAGACTGAAAGGATTGCCGTCAACTCTCCTTGATCCTGCTGAACAGTTGTTAAACTAGTTACATGTGGGCACTTTGTCCCAGTGCTGGAAAATGTCAGCCTGGAGAAGGCCAAGGTGGAATTCAGAGAAAGGGACATGTCTTCCATGGCCCTGGCACTGCTGACATTGAAGGGAGTGGAAATGCAAGGTTAGAAGAGTAGGTTCTAGCCAGTGTCCTCTATCCAGAGATCTTCACACTAGCAAAGACTTGGCTTAACAACTATGTATTCCCCCAGTAAGCTGTGAAGTATTTTAACAAAACCAAGTCAAATGTAACTGAAAATTAACATCAGACAACATCAAAGAAGTAGTAGAAAGCATATGGGATCAGTAGTACTGAAAGCCCTTCTTGGACAAGTATTAAAACAGATCTCAGATTCTGAGCCAAAATGCTCCATCTGGAATCTACAAGCTCAAGGAAGGTTAAGACTATCAGTATCCACAAGTAAAATCTGTTCACTGAGGCTTCCCACATAAGAATTGTGACAGTGACTTTAAGCACCTCGCTTTGAAAAGAAGGAGGAAAAAACCGTCTGTTTTTAATGAAATTAAAGACTACATGCTTTTGAAAATCTGCTTCCCCATTGTCCTAGGTGGCTTTGAAAGATGAAGTTTTCATGTTACCTTTGCTCAGAGAGCTAATCCAGCACATAACTAAGGTCTGTAACTGAAGTCTGGGTTTCTCAGCAGGGGTGTGGCTGTCCCTGACTTTCACAAGCACAAACGGACAGAGTATCGTTTTAAGAATGTTGCAAAATCTGATGCAAAATTCTGTAAGAAAAACAACCCCAAAAAATGCAAATAACAGCAAACTACTGATGAGATGAAGTTTTCTATTGTATCTCTCACCTTAGCCTCCTGGACAGACATACTTAAATTCAAATCTTCACAAAACCTGAACAGACTTTGTGTGAACACAAATCTGTCGTTNATGCAAATAACAGCAAACTACTGACGAGATGAAGTTTTCCATTGTATCTCTCACCTTAGCCTCCTGGACAGACATACTTAAATTCAAATCTTCACAAAACCTGAACAGACTTTGTGTGAACACAAATCTGTCGTTCCATTTCTTCTTTCAACTTCACTTGTAGCAGCCACTGAGGCAACAATATAATGTCCATTTTATGCAGTTCAACTCCAAACAAGCCAAATATGCATCCCTGTGATGCCAATCATTTGTGAATCCTATCCTGATTAAACACTCATTGCTAGACAGCAAAATTAGGGCTAACCATTACAAGAGAGACACCTCAATTTAGTACAGAAGACAAAGTGTCTCAAACTCATATTTGCAAAGTAATTTACACTTATGCACATATAAAACACAAGACTACAAAAGCATGCAGAAGAGAGCTATACACTCAGTAGTGATATAAAGGAAACACTTTATAAATTCATGAATGTTTATAAGATGTACAATCAGATTTTCCAAAGTATTTACCCACCTAAAAGATGTCAGTAGGTGCCTAATGAACTTTGGAAAAAAAATGAATGCAAAGTCTTGCTACCTAACTTCCAAGTAAAACACTTTTAAAGTTGTTTTGAAATTAAATCAAAGCAGTTTGTATGTAGACAAATTTTAGAAAATGCCTTCATTCCCCAGGGTAAACACAACAATTCCTTTGAATATGCACTGTGCAAGACGCCATTCCAGCACTTCATAGATTAGGTTGGCTTGAAAGAGCCAAAATAAAACAACAAAAAAACACCCCAAAAATCAACATTTTCCACATTCATACAATTTATTACAAAACTTCAATGAAAATTAGTGTTATGGTATATAAAAATTCAGTATATGCCATTGCTCAGCTGACAGAAATGCCTGTGACAAATTCTTGCCATCAGTAGTTGGGACCTGAAGACAAACCCTCCGAGAGGCCTCCACACAAGTTGTTGATGTGTGTAATATTTACGGTACATTAAGGCACACGATTTAGAAAAGTCAGCTTTTTTGCATCACTAGTGAATCATCTGTGCTTTGTACATTTCCTCATACATCACACAAGTGCAAATCACCAGAGATGAAGCTTCAAAAGTAACAAAAGCAGAGAGAAAGTTCTGAAAAACTGATATGATACTTAATGACTTAAAATAGCAGGTGAAAGTTATGATACTGTGCAAACACATATGTTTACTGTAAACAGGACATAAAGTCTTAGTTTTAACCACGAAACTGCTCAGAACAACCTATGAGATACATGATTAACTCCTTAAACCCACCACAACGACTAGTCCATACAGTGTACTCTTACCAGCTTCTGACAAAAAGGTATAGGGAGGATAATAAACCCACGTTTATAAGTATGAAGACAGCGTTACCAAAAGAATCAAAAACCGATACACTAGAAGTTGAATAACATTGAATATATAAAACAAGCCGTTTTACAACCCGATCTTCAGACTGTGTTTGTTTTAACGCAGGTCTTGGTCTGTGGCATCCAGCTTTTGCATTTGAATGGTACCATTCGGGCAAAGAAAACAGAGCACCCATCCACTTAGAGAACCGTTTGCTGCGGGGAACAAAAGTGGAAAACAAAGAGCATTAGAAAGGACAAACTCTCAGCAGTGTCAGAGCATTTGGGGCAGTCAGAGCCCCTCCAAGCCAAGCAGCACAGTCCCAGGAACAGGGAGTTTCAGCCGCTCCAACACAGGGACCTGCATTAGAACGAGATCAGCTGAGCAGTTTGGCCCCAAATATTTATCACGAATGTCTAATAAGAGCTTATAAATGAGAGCTTATTTTTAGCTACATGCTTTCTTAAGCACCCAAACCCCCCCTCTGCCTGCAAGAACACAAGAAGTGCGTTACAGCTCATCTCCACAGCACTGCACACACCAACCTCAGCCTGCTATTGAGGCATTACTGCTGCTGGGGGAAACAAACTACCAGATCAACAGGGCTACAAGTCAGTCTGATGTCATGCACCAACAAACACTCCTATGACATTGCTTAGGTAAAACAGGAAAGCAGATCTTTTCAAGCATTCCTACAACAGTATTCCTATGGCTGAAAAGAGGGATACCGGTCTGTAATTTCAAAAGTCACGAGCAGTTTTGGGTATTTCTACAGCTACTCGCCAATCAAAAAGGCTGCTACAAAGAAAGCAGAATTCTGAAAATTGAGTCTTGCTTAAAAAGTTGTGTCAGAGTCAGAAGTTGGGGAAACACCTCAGTTTCTGCAGTCCCAAAAAATACTTATTCCCAACAGGAAAAAACAGCTTAAACATTCATCTGGATGGAAAAAAAAAGAAATATTCTAGAAAACACTGTTGTGTCAACTCATAAAATACTCCTCCAGGCTACAATCGGGATAAGGAGTAAGGAAGCTGAAAACAGGGTGCTTTGCTCTTTGCCATTCTCACTACAGGACTTCTGTTCAATACACAATTGCTTCACATTTTAAGAAGTCCATCACTTCCCATAACAACTAGAACAAGCAAGCTAGCAATAAGGCTTTAAAGCCAGAGCCCATAAATTGCTAAGGAAATTCAATGTTCAAATTAAAAATTAACTGTTGTGCTACACTGCTACTTTGAGTATGAAAGAGAAACTTGATTTCTGCCACTGCCTGCCCAACTGTAATATGTTACAGAAGATATCTCAAGAGGAAACCTTAACTGATGTTTCAGACTCACAAAGAGACTGGAATTTCCAATAAACATGAAGGCTCTGGTTATAAGCACAGCTGTGCATTGATGTTACCAGGATCAGCTACACGATACCCACATTTTATAAGCTCATAGAACACATTTGGGTAAAGTATGTTGGTACAGTTTCAGTGTGGATTTGTTTCACTGCTCTTTTTTCCTCTCCTTTATGATACAATTAGGTTGGTGTTGTCCTTGAAGTTTAACCTCCAGTTTTATTAGACCAACCTTACAGTCCCACATGCTCCTTTCACCAACACACAGCGTGAGCCTCCATCTGCAGTGTGAATTCATACCATCATTTCAGAAAGAGGATACATTTCTCCAGTGTTGCATTAAAACAAACCTTTCTCAGTAAGTAGTGTAACTAGCAAGCACTGCATATGCCTGCATGTTGATGCAGGTGGTCACACTGCTCAGAATCTTGTATTTGTAAAGACTTGGAAAGCCTTGGGAAAGAATGGGTTTGCCTATCCCTCAGCTGCCTCCAAGAACACCACTACAATGCAGAGCAGCTTGACATCTCTATGTGTTCACTTCTGAATTCTCAATGAAAGAAATTTGCTTTATAAGCAGCTGCATATTCTCATTGACCTTAACTGTTTTTCTTCAAACAGCACCCATTTTATGTTGTAGCTACACCCCTTTGAGTGTCCCATCATCAGCACAAGAATGTGCACTTTCCAAAAGGCAGAGGAACTGGATGACACCAGTGACCTGCTGTATGTAGGTCTCATTTTGTCACCTGCACCCCAAACATTTTAGATTTCTGATGTTTCAGTCACACTCTGTTGCTTTCACTGCTTCAAGTTTGCCAGTTTGCAGCAACACATTCTACTTCCCCACAGCAAACCTCATCAACAAAGTTCATAGTAACTCACAAAAGTGGCCTTTGAACTGCTTTCTAATGTTCACCAGTTAAATATGCTCATATTGATATCCACTGAGTCACGTACACACAGCAGGCTCCAGGCTTCAAAACTATAAGAAATGTTCCTCTTTTCTGTAGCAAAAGGTGGCCCTGAAGCATTTTGAGGTTCCCCATGATGCCATGCCAGGTTTTTGCCTCAGGCATCCTAAATACCCAAGAAATTCTGAAGCAAGCACCTCTCATCA
>VYZS01038521.1:0-17717 GCA_013400695.1 Neodrepanis coruscans
ATGCTACCCAGATCCATCCTGGATTCTGCTCTCCCAATACCTGTGCCTACAGAAACCAGCAAGAGTCTTGCAGCACAGCCACAGGAACTATATTGGCACACTGCATTTTCTTGTTGTTCTTCTCCAGGTCTGCAGCATTCATACATTTGTTGAAAAAGATATTGTTGTGAAGGAATAGAGGTTCTGAAGGAGAGAAATATCTTTGTGGGCATGAATTGTGCCTGGCAAACCAGAGCTAACCTTGGCTCTGAAGGTCCTCTTCTGTGCCCAGCGAGGTATTGTTGAGATTTCTCAGACAATGGCCCTTGCCACACTGTCAGGATCTCTGGTAAAGCTTCATGATATTCTCATCATGAAGCTTTTTCCACACCTCCTTCTCCAGTTTGAAGTCGTGATTAGTGTAGAAAATCAGGCGTTTCCAGGTAGTGTCATAGTAGTGATCCGAGTACTTCTCGTGCCCCTCTGTGATGTAGCCATAGGCACTCACCTGGGAAAGATGGAGACCTCACTGGGCAGGGATGCTAAGGGTGGAAGGAACTAAGTGAAATACAGGACACAGGTCCCCAACAGGGAGGGAGCACAGGACAGAGATGCCAGTTGTGGCTCCTCTGGTGACCCTGCATGGGGATCCAGAAGGACCAGACTATGAGCACTGGCTCCAGAGAGTCTGCTGTCCTCTTTCTGCCTCCCCAGGGCCTCTAGTTCACAGCAGGCTTTACAACCTCTATGTAAGCTATTTTAGGGCTGTTTCTCTCATCTTCAGTCTGCTCCTCCACAGCTGGCACAAGCCCATATCCTCTCAAGGCAGATAGTTGCCAGGGCTGTAGCCGTCCCTGCTCTCCTCTGTCCCTATCCCTGCTTCCAGACAGTGCTGGGTGCAGTAATTACTGTGCCCTTACCCTGTCACAGAGATGGAGTGCAGTCAGCAGCAGGAAGGCCCCTGTTGTGGGTCTGTACAGCCTCCAGTAGCGCTTTTCCAGATTTTTAGATTTTAAAAACCTGCAGCAGGAAAGAAGAAAGCACAGAGGAGTTGCTGGGTGTGGTGTTTCAAGCAGGGCTACCCCCTGTAGCCTCTGTCACATCTTCCCTTCTTGCAGCAGGTTGTGGCCATACAAGGCATTTTAGAGAAGCCATGAGTATGTCCAAATGCTCCATCACCTGCACTGCAACCTAAGCCTAGCTCTGCCCCAGATTTATGGAAATAATAGGTTTTGAGGCAGTGGCGATAAAGAGGTGGTGGATTAAAGAATCTAGTAGGTTAAAGCCCACTACTCTTAAGTCTTTCTTTTGCCTTGCACTGCAGAAGTGGCTTTGAAGTGGCCCTGGTATATCCTGCTCCCCCATCCATATTTAGGTGTGAAACAAAACACAGGAAATGTGCAGATGAGGGTCACAAAACCTGCCAGGAACTGCAGTGTGTTATTACAAGAGTTGTTAGAAAAGCAAGAGTCCACACCAGGGAAAAATAGCATTGAGTCCTCATGGCCTTGGAAAGGACCCAGGTCAGAGGGGAGACATCAGAAGGAGCAGGGAGTGCTGGCCATCTGGCTCTTAGTGAAGGCAGAATGCTGCTCTCAGGGAGACTGAAGGCTAAAGGCAGCCAAAGCAGGGCACAACAGGAGCTCCTGTTCCCGCATCTCTCAGTCATGTGTGGCCCACGATGGGCAGATCTCACAGTGACAGGCTTGTGAAAAAGACTGGAGAGGCACAGAAGAGCAGCAGCCAGACCAGGCAAATGGGAAACTGAAGAAGGGCCTACTATGTTTGAGAGGAAAAACAACCTCCAGAGTCTAGAAGGGATCTTGGGAGAGAAGGGCTCTTATAGAGCCTTTCTCCAAGGTGCTCAGCAATGTGGAATGTGAAAGGTTGGTCCTGAACCAGATCAACTATTCTGGCACTTCAGCAACACTGTTCCCACACCTAAAGTTGCCATTTGTCCAGAAAGCCAAACTGTCCAACAGCTGTTGCTTCTCCAGCTCACAGATTCTGGATGACTACCCATCACTAAGATCCCACTGCAGCACCACAGAAAATTTCAGCTGAGTGTACACTGCTGAAGTTTACCCCCAGGCTGCTGGTGTGGCTGAACTGCAGCTACAAAGGCGTGAGCTGTGAAGAGAGCCCAGAGACAGACAGAGATGGTGCTGGCCAGGAAAAAACAAGCTCATTAGAGTACATAACCCTCAGCTCACCTGTTTTTCATGTATCTGAGGAAATCAGGATGAACCACCAGGTATTTGTCCATTGTGAAATCTTTATCGAATTTGTCCCGGGGCTTCTGCCTAAGGACAGGAATAGGGAGACTCAGGGGAAGCTCCTACACTTCATCACAACTGGAAAGGACCTGCTGCACTTGGTGGTAAGAGAAGAACCACAAACACTGTGAAGTTGTTCTGCAATATTTCCCATAACATTAACACATAACATTTTAATGTTAACATTTCACGTAACATTTCAGGTTATGACAAAGCCTGTGTGCATTGCAGAGGAAGAGATCAGAGAGAAGAGGCAACAACAGGAGACAGGAATATCAAAAGCATGTGTTTGTATAGGCAAGAATTGGTGAAACCAGGCCCTCATCCATGATCAGGTCACCATGTACAGACACCATGTACAGAGAGTGGCATGTACTCATCCCAGAGGGCCACAAAGCTTTTTCCAGGCTCTGGCCACACATCATTGAAATCAGTTGCCAAAAGGGAGGCTTTACCCTGACCTGCCCCTCTGCAGGGCTGAGAGCTGTGGGGAAGAAAAGGGCACAACAGAGAGCTTCTGACTGAAGAGTGTAGGGGGGGCTGGTTTGTTTTACCTGCTGAGGTTCAATCCTTTCGGTGTGGTCTTATTGAACAGAAGAGCCTTCAGCCACTCATAGTCTCTACCTCCCTCCAGAAAGTGGATGTATTTGACATGCTGAAAAATAAGTGAGCATTAATGAACAACACTCGAAAACAAAATAAAAGCAGGTAGCTCCTTTAAAAACAAAATGCAAGCAGACATCTAGGCTCACTGAGTTTCCAGATCACACATTTTTTGTCTGCAGCTTTTGACTAGCCAGAATGGAGATAATATCTGCTGTGCAGCTTCTTCTACATGCCAAAAGGCTGGGGTTGGACTGACACAGCTTGCCACTGCAAATACTCACTCAGCCAAAGCAGTGCAGGTTCCCTCACTGAGGGAAATGTGCTGGCTCAGCCCCTTTTTTTCCTTATGTATGGCAAGAGCAGAACTGAAGGTCACAGACAAACAGCATCCTATCAAAGCTGTGCATCCATCAGCATAGACCACTTACTTTTTCTTGTGGGATGTTGCTGAAACCTCTGCGTCCCAAGATCTGAAGAGAGGAAACCAGGGAGAAGGCTGTGAATCCATAAAAGGAGGTTTTTGTTCCCACATCTTTTTCGTAACCTTTGATTACAGCCCCACTCACCCTGACCAAGGAAATCAGAGAAGAAGTGTTAGGTCACCACTGCAAACTCTCACATCCATGTTGTTAACAGAAAAAGACCAGGATTAGTCTGGAGGAAAGGAGAAGTGGGCCCCTTCTGAGCCACACCTTGATCTGCAGGAAAGGCTCTGCTTTGGAGATGGCTCTTTATGGCTCATTTATGAACACAGGTTCTGGGTCTTTAGGAACTTTCCAATTACTTTTTGATTTTTTATCGACTCCTCCTGCCATGAGTCGTTTTGGCCCAGAGATGAAGTGATGCACCACAATTACCTGCTAGCCAGAATAAGGTGTCTGTGCATCTCCTGAGGAGGAAGCCTGCCTTACCGGAAGACGTAGTCATGGGAGTCAATCTCCTGGCCCATCCCAGAGTTGTTCAGGATTCCTCCATTCCCCACCACAGCACAGCTGATGCAGGTTGGCACGCTGCTGTTGTGGTTGGCCAGGAGCAGCTGCTGGTGGGGATTCGGGGGCAGCATGGACATGACCTCCTTCACCACTGTGAAGCAAACAACGTGGAGAGTTATCAAGAGCCTTTGGTGTGGACGTGGTGAAACCACCACAGTTTTCACCAGGAGATGCACCTAGCCTGATGCCTTTGACAGGGAGATGAAAAAGCCCTGGGAGACTCACGTGAATAATTCAGGTCCATGAAGCCATATGGGGGTGAAAAATGCTCCAGGCGGTTCCATTCACTGTCACTGAAGTACCTCTTGTCTGTGAAGATCATGATGTTGGGCAGGAAAAGATCCCGCAGCCAGTCAGACTTGGCAGCTTTGGCTCTCACTGATTCAGAGCAGGTCTTGAAAAACAAAAGGAAAACAATAAGGATTGATGAGCAGAGAGCTGATAAACCCAACTGAGTGCCAGTGCTTGTGTGCCTGTGTGTGACTGGATCTGAAAGAAACACAGAAACCCAATGGTGCATCATCCATTCCCCTCAGCATCCCCACCACCACGAATATGAAGCACAATTTCAGCACTACATCCACAACTACTGAGCAGAAAGACATCTATAAGGGAGCCAGAATGACTCCAAGTCTCCAGATTTTCCTCTTCGGAATAACAGGCCTGTGATGCTTAAATGTTTTACTGGGTCTGGGCCTCATTAACTGATGCAAATTAACGTTTGTCACAGGTCTAACCTAAACATACCAAATAAGGCTATAAGCAGTAATAATATGCTATAATAAGAAGTCCCTGTTGGTAACACCCCTCACAAGGTCCTGGGGCGCACCTTGGAATGTGAGAGATTAGATCACCATTACTACTCCCTTTAAAGATAAGAAGAAAGATGCAACTTCATCAGTGATGTCATAAATGAGTCATAGTGAAATGTAGCCAAGAAGGGAATCCAAGCCAGCTTATCCTACAAGAGGGGTCTCACTGCAGCTGGCCAGAGTTAGGCCGTGTGTGCAGATGGAAAGCAAACACCTCCACTACTCTGAATTTTCTGCTGAGTCAATTTGGGCTCTCCTTCCTTGGGCTCTCCTTCATCTTCCCCGAACACCTGCTGAAACGCAAAATAGGAGACCAAGTGGACCCACATGCCCGGCTCAAATCCTCAGCAATTACTGCACTGCCAAGGCCTTGCTGTGTGCTCCACGGCTGAGCTGGGTGGGGATGACAACCCAGTCACAGCCTGAGGAGACAGCCCACAGGAGTGCAATGGGAACAACGCTGTGGAGGGTTTCCTGTTGGCATCATTTCACTCGCAGGGGACAGGGACATTCCCTTTCTGCTCAAGGTGGTACTGTCCAAGGCTTGGTATTTCTCGTGCCTCCACAGCTAGACTGGATCAATACGAGAGGAACTATAGGAACTCTGATTATGTAGGGCATTAAGGAGGTGAGAGTGCTTCTAGTCACTCCCTCTCTCTGCGAATTACAGATCAGGTTTGGGAGTGAGACATGTGAAAGGGTGACCCACTTATTACAGGCTTTCCAGCAGCAGGGAAAACTGCTCTGAGTAAGCTTTACAAACAGTTACCAGTATAGCATGGGGGACAGAGAGAGTATTGGACACCACAGCCTGTACCCATGTGCTTGTTGGGAACTTTGCATAGTCTACTACTTTCTTAAAGGCTCTGTTCCTGGATACTAGTTACTATGAGATGTTCAAAATTAATTAACCTGAGTCTTCCCATGAATGCAAATGTTCAGTCTCCCAAGAGATCAGGTGAGAAACAGGACACCAGTATGAAGACTACCATTTCCTGACAGACACCTAATCCTGCCCCTAGGCATCACAAAGTGTAACTCAACTCACCACAGCACAGAGAACACACCAACTGCACTGTGTGCCTAAGTCTCCTGGACAATATATCAAGGTGGGATTTTCCCCAGATTCTGATGCTTCTGAGCTCCACAAAGGGCTGTTCAGGCTGACTTTCAAAGGAATACATGGGAACACGTGCAATTGCAGTAAATTCCCACACTGGAGCAGGGGAGAGGACTGACCAGGCTAACTGAGTCATACACAGAGGTCTTCTTGTCTGAGTCCCACCAGCATCTGCACATACCACGAGTTGACCTACTAGCTTAGAAATCATCCTTGACTGCAAAGGGCACCCATGCCCAGCAGACAGGAGACAAAGAGGTCAATGGGGAGGCATCATTCTTGGTGAACTTACACACCATCACACCTACCGATGGTGGAGAGGAGTCATCCAGCAGGTATTCATCCTCAAAATCCCAGTGAGGCTCAGATATGAAGTTAGCAGCGGTGAGTTTCCTCTTTTTTGTCACTGCAGCAGCCTGAGGAACAGGGCTTACAGTTTTCACTGATGCAGGAGGCTCTTTTGGTTTTGCCTGGTCTTTGGATGTGTTATTTTCATGAGCTTCCTTCACCCCAGAGGATGGTTTCACTGTTGCTTTCTCCTTGGCTCCTTCCACTCTGGGAAGTGGTTTCACTGTTGTCTTCTCCTTGGCTTCTTTCATCCCTGAAGCTGGTCTCGCTGTTGTTTTCTCCTTGTTTCTGTACACCACAGGGGCTGTTTTCACTGTTGTATTCTTGATTCCCTCCAACTGAGGTGGTGGTTTCACAGCCATGTTCTCTTTGCCTTCCTTAACCCTTGTAACTGGTTCCATCATTTTCTTCTCCTCCTCCTTTCCTTTCCATCCTGGTGTCTTCTCCACCACATCTTTTTTGAGCTTTGTGATGTCTCTTGTCAAAGGCACCTTTAAAAAGCTTGTGGAGTTTCCATTACCAGAATAGCTTAAACCCTGTTGCTCTTGGTTGTCCACGTGTTGAGTATCTGGGACATGTTGGAAAATGTTCCATGTCCTGAATGCAATCAAAGGAAAAGCAGACATATCACACACACTTTCCACTTAACACTGAACACTCTCCAGCCCATTTTTAGTGCTTTTGACTCTGAGCCTCTCTCTGTGCTTTAGAGCTATTTCATTTTGAACTTTGCCAAAGTGTTATTTAACTTCCTACACCTTTCTGGCCTGAATCCTGCTTATCTCCCAACTAAGCAAATCCCAGAGGTACACACTCCTCTCCTCAGCACTTGGCTCACAAAACATTCACAATAGCAGTATCTGCCAACCACTACAGTACAGCTTTGCCCTGCCCTGGGCAGGACCCCTGGCAATGTCCCCAGAGCACTGCAGAGTTGTTTTGGAGATCCTGAGCTCAGGACATGGCACACCCCGTGAAGGCAGCCATCTGGCCCTCTCCTCTGCCAGCAGAGCCCTGTGCTTCAGCAGCAGAGCATGAAGATCTTCCAGAATTCAGTAAAGGAAGTCTAAGAAGTGGAACTCACTCCTTCACCCTACATCACTTCTTGAGCATTTGAGGCCACAGGGCCCTTTTCCACCCCTTCTCCCCCTTAGTCAGCTAATGCAGTGACATCACACAGCATTCACCAGGTACATGTGTCTTAAGGCAGACATCTTGAAGATATTAAAATGTAAAATCTCTAAATTTTCAGCACTTGCCTCTAATATTGGAGCTATCCTGTTGCCTGATTCAGAGGCACAGGCAGGTGCAAGGTTATCACAGGAAGACACATCTGCCACCAGCAGAAGAGCCACCTGCAACAAGACTGGGCTGAAACCCAGCAAAAAAATAAAGGCAGAAGTGGTGGGGTTTTGTGAAGACAGGGAAGCACTGGAATACAAACACAGTCTCCATAGGAGTATGGTGAATGCTTCAATTTTATTACAAAACAGTTGTAATTTTATTACAGCTACAGTTATAGTCTAAAGTAGGGTTCACGTGCCATAAACAATAATATCATTGGTTCAGGCATTCTGTTCATGTGCCTCATATGATGATTGGATGCACACAGCAAAATACACAATCATTTTGGTATACCTTGCAGTCTAACCTTCTTGCCCTAGTTCCTCATTAGTTGTTTATCTCAACATAGTTCCCTGATACTAGTGTGTTCAAGGTTACACTATTCTTTATCAAACCCTGGATTGTCCACACAGTCCAACATCACTTTATGGCCTTTTTGTTCAAGAAACTCTTCTACAGTTTTGTCCCAAACATTCCTTGTTATCTGCACATGGCTGGAGGGTGGAACAGGAAAAAGGAAGGTGAAAAATTTCTGCAGCTGAGCTTTTATGTACAGCAAAGCTTTTCAGGATGAACCAGCGTGGTTGTGGCAGTCTGATTTCACACTCATGCTCAGCCTTCTCATGACGCATTTGTTATGGAACGCTGTGGATTGCTTCCGAGGTGATAAATGGGAAAAAAGCACTTCTGCAGATAACAGGCTCTAGATAACAGTTCAATTGCTATTGAAATTTGATGGAACACGCTGAAAGTGTTCAGGAAATTATCAGCTAAGGAGGTTTATAGGATTTACTTGACCATTTATTAAAAAAAAATAATAGAGATCATATCTACATGGCATTGGTCTCCCAGTATGCAGGATATTTGCAATAGGAATCAGCTGCTGAACTCACTTGAGAATTCAAAGGCATCCCACCAAATTCCCTGTCCAGCAATGCAATCTGGATTAGGGCTGGATAAGGTCCTTCTGGGAGCCATCAGGAAAAGCAAATACTATGTAGTGCCAAAGTATGGAAGAAGGTAGCATTAGTAAAGCAAAAGCTGCTTTCAACAGCTATATAAGAAAACCTTAGAAACCAGTGTGCCAGCAGAGGCAGGTTTTTGACTGTGGATATTCCAACACCATGCTCTGCTTGAATGTGGCCTGCTAAAGTAAAGTGGTCACCTAACTCAGATCAGAACTGCACATTTCAGGACAAAAGAGACAGAGGCAGAGAAAGAAAGTGAGTACAAACACTCAATCCAGACGCTGGAAGCAGGTTTCTTACCTGAAAATCCTCGCTTTCTCCAAGGGGATGTAACTGGAAATGAAGAAGCAAAACTGTATTACAACAATGAGGCAAATCAGGGCTTTGGCAATTTTAGGGAGCCTCATCCTGAAAAACGGCATGGTGAGATGCCCAAGAGCGTCAGAGGCTCTGCTGCTGCTGCCCAGAGGTGCCTGCCAGGGACTGATTTACCAAGGTGTGTTGAATGACTGGGCTGGTCTAGCCTCTGGATTTCCCTGTAAGAATGTGCACACCCTGTCTCCCAGCATTCCCAGACACTGCATACAGATCCAATTTCTCAGGTAAGATACCAGTTTTTTATTGTTCCAGTCTATCACATTAAGCTTATTGCAACAAATAGTGGGGAAAGAAACACCTTTTACTGAAAACAACGAAAATACCCCAAAATACCCAAATAATACCCAAAAAATACCCCCAAAATTAGGCTCTGATATAAAAAAAGCTTTTTTTGACTGTATCTCAAATCTCAGAGGCACTCACACTGTTACTGAATACACAGAGAACTGAAGGTGCCTGTTTTATGTCACAGGAAAGCCAGTCAACAGGTTTTGCAGGTAGCTTGTTCTGTTCTGCATAGCACAGCAAAAAGCTGCAAGGGCTTAGCACTACAAGGCTTAGCAGTAGCTGCCTTTCTTTATTGTCCATACTTCCTGACAAGTTACTCTGGATTTAAGTACAAGACATGTGTTATCAGAGGGCCTAAGAAAGAAAAATGAAACAATAACACAGATTTGCAAAGCCCTTGAAGAAACAGAAGGGAAATTGTCAGACCAGGGTACAACTCTGGCTCCATCTACAGCAAAGCATTTCACTGTTGCTCAAACTGAGTCCAGGATTGAAGGAGATGTGTTGAACAACTACTGGCAATGAGAAAGGGCTCAGCCAAGGTATTGCCATATTTCTAGGCATGCCTCATGATTTGCAGGTAGTTCTACAGAGGTGGGTTACAAGGTGCAGCAGGCAAGTATCATAAGATCTCCAACAGGATATTCTTACAGTAAAAAGTATCAGTCCTCCCTCCACCCATAGGCAGCACAAATAAGCACAAATAACAGTGGCTTCATTTTAGCCTTCCTCTCTCAAATCCTATACACCTTCAGGCATTCAGCTTGGAAGAAGCTGCTTGTGTGCAACTACAAGGGTTTTTTGTTAATAGGGTCCCAAAGGGAAATTCTGGAGGCAGCAAACTTTCCCCATGTAACATTACTGCAAAACTAAGAGCCACAAGGGATAGCACAATTCCTACAACCAGAAAAAGATGGATTTCTGTGCTTTTAAGGAACTGTGCTGGTGATTGTAGTGAACATGTGTGTAACACTCTGTGTTCAAGAAAGATTGTGCTTGGGGGAATATCTGAATCTCTGGCAAGGACATGAGCCAAAAGTAGGCTTGCTATGCAAAACACACAGCTTTCCACCTTCTTGGTGTAAGAAAAGAAAACCTAAAAACCTCTCTCAGAGTACTGACTCTCACTTTCTTGGAGTATCGTTTCATAATCTTCCACTGCTAAAATCTGTCAGAACCAAGGCAGCCAGATTGGTTAGCTCAAACATGAGGTCACATTGGGAAATTGGGATGTATTGGAATTCTCCAGGGATGACCTGGTGAAAACTGAGGCCAAGAGCAGAGCTGGTCCCTTACAAAGCTCTACAAGAAGTAAGATTCTTGGGATCCACAGAGCCTCCTGACCACAGAGAGGCAGACAATAAGCAAAGACTGCACCTAACACAGGGGCCACAGGCAATGCCAGCATCCTTTTCCAGACACATGATTCTCTGACGTTCCTATCTGCAATCCCATGACATGCTGCTTCTCTCATGGTGTAAAGACTCCAAGCCCAGCAGTGCTGCTCCATGTTCAGTATGTCCAGTTACCAATATCAATGCCTGCAACAGAATTTCTTCTATTCTTCAGTGCTGTAAAAACAAAATGACTTTTTTTTAAGCAAACTGCACCTGGATCATCAAATGAAGATATTATCTGTTAGCACTTTTTCATCTCCATTTAGTTCCACATCACTTAACTACATCCTCACTTACATCCTGGAAATACAGAAGGACGATTTGCCTGGGGTTTTTTTTTTCTTCATAAACAAACCTGATTGCCATTACATCTTAAACTGTGTATGTTGTGGGTGTCAACTAGCATTTGAATTACGTCATAAATTTACCTGTGCTTACATTCTCCAGATGGCTTTTTATCAAATATTGTTGACTTGCCTGTACCCTGTGTGCTTTCCATTTTCCCATGTCTCTATGTTATGGAACAGAACATGACAAGATGCATTTTAAGAATAGAGCTATTCTACAAATAGATCCAGCTTTTCTGCAGGATAAACTTGTCCTTCAGTCATGCTTACAACATACTAAAACCAGTATTTGACAGGAAGCCAGTGGAATAAAGAGCAGCTAAAGAAGCTGAGGGTGTTCGGACCTGTTCACAGTATTACTTGATGATAGAAGAAATGAGAGAAAAAGAAAGACATTGCTTGCAGCATGTGACTGCTCAGTGGTCATGCCTGTGGGCTAGCAAAGGCTGGGCTAGAAAAGGCTTAGTTTGGCAAGCTTAGGTTCTTGTTTTCCCCTCCCTGTTCAGCAGACATCTTCAGAAGCAAATGCTGGGAACCTGGGCAGGAAGAAATTGCAAGGATAAACTGTGCACAACCGTTTGTCTTGCTTTCACCAAATAAAACTGATACCCCAAAAATTCCCAAGTTTGACATAACTCCACACCCATAGGTCGTTTTCCAGCTAGTCCCTTCCTTTCTGCCCCACACCTTCTCTCAAAAACACAGAGACAACAGCATTTGTCAAGGCAAAATCCCCGTATCTTCCACTGTGGCACTTTCTAGAATACCCATAATTTTGTCACAGATCAGAGCCTCAGAAAACTGTGCCAGGAGGAGTGGAACAGCTTAGAGAGCCAATTGGTCTGTGTTCTCCATGGGCTGAAATGCCCCAGGAGGCAAAGAGACAGTGGATTTGATGGTGGAACATTAACAAGCAGCTCCTTAGTGTCCACAAAGCAGAGCTGCAGAGAATGCAAAACTTGCTGGGTTTTCATTGGTGCTCATTTGTGTACTTGGATCCAGCCCCACTCAGTTAATGCCCCCATGAAGAAACTGCCTTCAGTCTGTGTTGTGACAGCAGATGACATGGGTCCAACCTAGAGTATTTCCCCCTCTCCTACACTGTAATGGGACCATGGGCAGGCTCTTCCAGCCAGCTCACACACACCATGGAATGTCCTTGCCTGAAGCAATCACTGGGAGATGGGTATAAGTGCTCTTTATTTGGCCATATTACAGCCTCTGGCCACAGGAACTTCTTTCAGTTCTTTCTGTAAGCACAGTGAGGACTCAGCTATTGAGCTATTGAGCTGTTCCTTGTGATAATTAATCTCCCTGTACAGAGTGGAGCAAACCAAATCTGTCATCTCACAGCCTTTCTGCTTCTTGAGCTCTTCACCATTCACCCCATCCCACTTAAGCTTTAATCCTGAAATGTTTCTGGTCAGAGCATTCCTTCCTCAGACACACATCACTTAGAAGACTAATGAGCCACTTTAAGAGAATTTAAAAAGCCACAGAAAAATACACTCCCCACAACAATGGCTGGAAACATCAGCTGGAGTTACACAGACTGGAAAGAACCAGGGATCCTTTATCCAAATGCCTCCCTCAGCAGACTTTGTCTGTGCCATCCCAGTGGGAAGCCTAGCACATCACCACAAAGCTGACAGATAGAGAGATAAACTGACACCATTTCAGGGCTGAGATGGGCTGTGGGGGGTTTTTTCCCCTTTAAAATCTATTTGATGGAAAGAAAGAAGATATTCTGTTCCTTGACTAGGAACCTCTCAGAGATTTGCTTCCCCAAAAAGCAGGGCAGCCCTGCAAATAGGACAGCTGCCAGGAGGAGTAGGAGCATTCCAGGACTCTTCACTGCTCCAGAGAAAGAAACACAAGAATCACAGAACCCAAATTCCTCTCTGTACCCCTGGCAAAAAATGCAGGCATATTATCTCAGCACATCACATCTGGCTGCAAAATTCAGGCCCTGCACAGATATGAATTACATCTATGTGTGGGCTTACTAGTTTTAGAGCCAGAAGTGAAATATCTCTTGGTAAAGGTCTTTCCCATTTTCTTCCTACTGACTTAACATCAGAAACCATCCTCCTTGACAGCTCTGGCAGGACAAATGTGCTATTTGGCATCCTTTGGGGTAAAAAGTGCTACAAGGAATGCAAGATGTAAACCTGCTTCTTGAGTGGTATAAGTCACCCTGTTCCTGTCTTACACTTGGGAAAATGTGGCCTCACAGTGCCTTTCTCTCTGTTCCTGGCTGACAGGAGCACCAGAGAAGTCCAGTCACACTCTCAGCTGCAAGAGGAGGAGAGTCACAGGGTCCTGTGAGGAGCAAAATGGATTTACTGCTGGAAATCTGATGCTTCTCTTCCCTTCTCTCTAGCAGATGCCAGTGAGGTTCAGTCTATCTTCCAGTGATTTTGATATTTCCCACCCTCTCCCTAAGCAATCTACACTGCTGCAATCATAGTCCACTGGCTCCCTTTGCTCCACCTCACCTTGCAGCTTGCTCAAGATCCAAGTTCATATTTACCCCTTGATATTGTGACCATAAGTAAGCACAAGCTCAGTTAACTAAAATAATGTCTTCAGTGCACAAAACAATCAAGAGCAAGAGGACACATTGCTCTGTATTAAAATAAGGAATGTGGAAAGTTATTTTTCTGTTTGTTTAACTACATGTGCTGTTCTGTGAAACCATATGGTAAAGCTCTGAGAACCCAAGAGAAATAACAAGCCCTCAGGTTTATAAACCTTCTGTAATATACCCTAAAGCACTTGTAAATTCCCTTCCCATGGGTCCTTCAGATGACACTGAAAGGCAGTCCTGGCTGGGAGGAGTATGAGGAGCTCTGCTGCAGCACCACCCACTTTTCCAGACAGAAGGTCTATGACATAAACAGAAAAGAGACAGAGCAGTAAAAGGCAGTGGATCACCGGGGAATTTAATCAGGGTGGTGCCATCCAACCTGCTTTTGCCCAGATCTCTGTGGATATCTTTTTGCTTTCAGCTTTATCTAGACACTGGTGACTCCACCACAGCATCCTCAGAGCCCTGATGGCTGAAGCCACCACGCTCCAGCAGCTCACAAGTCAAAGGTGGATTATTTGATTTGCTACTGTCAAAGTATTTTACTGTTGATAAGGAGATTGATCAATTAAAAACATACTGATATGTCAAGTGTCCCACAAACACATTAAAATAATTGCACTGTTTCATGGATGGAAGTTCCCTAAATACAATTGGATTTGAGAGTTAGCTTTATCTCACATCTACAAAATGCACATAATCTCTTTTGCTTTGAAGATAAGTAGATGGCATTTTATTTGTGGAATTTCATGTGGCTTGCTATCTATTCTGTCCAGGAAAAAATTTCCTGTCTTGTCATGTGGTTGCTTAGTCTTTGGGGCTTTTGTTATCCTGTAAAACAATTTGTTATCAAGGGATTGTAGCTGAATTGCAAGTCAGATGTTCATGAAGGCCATTTTCTTGAGGTGTTTACTGTTCCCTGTAGAATGCTGCATTCAGCCAGCCTCGTGCTTCTCTTAGTATCAGCGTATGACAAGGTCTGGCCTTACAACTTCAAGTAAACCAGAAGCCTGCAATTCCATTTATGCATAAATAATCATCACATGCTTCCTTAAAAAGGTCTTGGTGGTCACCAACACTACCAGGGTTTTCCTGCAGGCCAACTTGAGACACAATCATGCCTGCAAAGACTTGGACATCAGTTTTATTAACCTGCTTTCATTCAAAGCAGAGTTCAGGTGATCAAAGTTTGTTTCAACACTGCAACTGGCAAGTGGAATTGATGCATGTAGAAGAGATTAGTAGAGCTGACAAACAAGAGACCAGTCTTACACCATCCCTTCCTACATGCACCTAAACACAACTTTATAAAAGATATCTGTCTGTGCTGTCAGCTTAGTGACCTGAGGAGCACATTTTCAGTAACACAGCCAACTCTTTCTCCAAAACTATGTACTCATGGCTGTTTTTGTCCTAGTTTGTGCTCACAAAAAATAAGCAAAAAGAACTCCTGTCCACTGGTAGATTTTTTTAGAGAAAGAAAGAAAGAAGGTTTATACAAGGGGGTCTTGGATAACACCATGTTCTGATGACCCCTAGATTCCCTGCCATTACCATAACCACATGCTCTCCCACCTTAGGAAAATGTGGTGGATCAGATCCCAGTCCCAAGGGTCTTCATGCCTGTGCTCCCACAGACATTGCAACAGTCACTTTTTTTCACCTGTCAGTCACTATGAGTGCAGAGGGTGGATAAAGCCCACCACATTTTGACAACATTAGCAACAGGGTTTCTGCTTCATCTCTTGTAGAAAGGGGAGCAGGGACATCAACCCCATCATCATGGGCTTGTCAGTATTACCAAACTGTCATGCACAATGCAGATCCCTCCTGGGTAGAGTATATCCATGTACAAACAAGGATAACCCATCCTTTAGTAAGAAACCATTTGCTGTAAAAGGCCAAAGGAAGAGCTGCCTGTTTGCCAAAGACAGACCTTTGGCATGACGGAGCCCGGGAATGGATGAGCCCTCCAAGACAGCACTTCTGCTTGACACCAGGAAAAAGGTACGGGATGCAGGTGCATCATTTTCTCTGCCTGTGCACTCAAATATTTTAAGAACAAGCTGCTCCAGCGTGGGTCCCTCACAGGGTCACAAATATTACCTCCAGCAGCTTCTCACAGCAGCCACCCCTGTAGTCCACACTCCTCCCCCTCCCCCAGTTACCAAAACCTGGCCACGAAAACCCAATACAACCCTCAAGGATCATCACATCCAGCTCCTTGCCCTACACAGGAACAACTCCAAAAATCCCACCATGTGCCTGAAATCTTTGTCCAAACACTGCTTGAACTCTGGCAGGCTTGGAGCTATGACCACTTCTCTGAGGAACCTGTTTCCCACCTCAGCTGTGCTGACAGCAGTTTTTAAAAAGCAATGCAAAGGAGGTGTGTAGGACAGAGTGCAATTTCCTCAAGACATTTTAGGGAACTACCTCATCAACCCACTCACAGCACTGCCAATTGAACAGTGTGACTGTATGGCTGTGGAAACTGTCATCGTCTACACACAAAATGAGGCCCAACACTCTTGGCTTGAAATTAGCCAGAAGATAAAATCCCTCCCTAAAAACAAGTCTTCAGAATGCCTCTGCTCCTGTCTCAAGGTCCCTGGGTTCATACACAATGGTACTCCCCTTCTCCACTAAGGACATACAGCTCTATCCTGCCACAAGGACAGCAGATGAGACACAGGAATCCTTCACTGCAGGACAAAAACACAGCCCACAGAGGAGAAAAATTGGCAAACCCAGCCTAAAATTTTCATATAGTGCTGCCTGAAATAGAAGTCCTCTTGCTCATGCCAGAAGTCAAACTTCACCACTATAAAGTTGATTTAAGTGTGTGGGTGTGAAAATTTCAGCATAGTTTGTACAGAGAAAAGCTGAGGTTTCTATTTTCTCATCCGGTTTCTGCTGATCTTTCTATTTCTGTTGTGCAGGTAACACCCTCATCTCCTGTACATTACTGTGTAACTCATCTCTACTGGCTTCACATCATGGTGGGAAAACAAACAGAAAAGAGCATGGAAGTGGAACAGACAATATCTAGCTAGACCTATCAAAACTGAAGTGCATAAGCACACAGGGAAGAGAGCTCCTAACAAAAAGCCAAAGCAAACAGAAAGTTCAGAAATCAACACGTGTGAGTCTCCCTCCCATCCATTCTGACCACATCTTGGCAGTATCCAGAAACTAATAAATTCTTCCATTTTGCAAAAGACATAGCTCTAACTTTTAGTAAAGTGTCAGAGGCTGGGACAAGCCTAAGCAGTCAGTCATTCCACCAGCTCACAAATCTCTTTCCCCAGGCAATCTGGTTTATCCACCCAGTCACATCCTCACTAAGCCCCTCTTCCCTCCAAAGGTCACAGTCATCTCCATTAGCTGCTGGGCTATAATGTTTCTCCTCCAAAGTTAAGCAGCTGGATTTTTCAGTGATCCTTGCTGGCATGAAAGGACACACTCCACACAAATGGAGTGGCAGCTAAAGTGAATTCAGAGTGACAGGAGGGATTAAAAAGATCCTGTGCTCCAATGGGGAACCACTACTGAATCCAGACAGGTTACAAGAAGATGAGACATTAAGGCATCAATCTGATGCTCTTATTCATTAGAAGTCAGGACTTGCTTCAGTGGCTTCTTGGAGGTGAGACACGGCCTCTGGTAGCCTCTGCTTTCCCCCAGGTTGGAGCAGCCAGTCTCTAGATCCTGGTTAGTCATGGCAAAACATAATTGCACACCACACAGGCTACTGGTTTCCTCTCTGTTAAAAGGGATGTAACAGTGTTGACAAAAAAAAAAAAAACCAAAACCAAAAACAAATGACGGAGGCAATGATCCACAAAATTGTTTCCTTCTTTAGAATTGCAGTTGTATCTTTATGAGATGAAGGAGTAATAAAACAAAAGTTCAAGACCATTAGAACAAGGTAACACACATCTCCGTAAGAAATGCCTATTTCAGATCTTATCTGGTGCAATGGAGGCAACCAAACACTTAAAACTCCAGAGTTGTGGCCTCTGCAAAGGTGGCTTCATCACAGGCACGTGCTTTCTCTTCCCATACAGTGAAGTTTAATCAAGATTGAAAGCAAGATTTGGCTTCCTTGACTCCAAGCCAGCTCTGAGCCAACAAATACTCATCCCGCAGGTGAAGCAGAGCTTAACTCTTGGGGGTTGGGGGATCAAGGGAAGTTTTAAGAGAGATGTTAAAAAAAAAAAAAAATTTCTCATCTACAGCCATTATCTAAATTTAGCCAGTTTAAGAAAT
>VYZS01038532.1:0-10185 GCA_013400695.1 Neodrepanis coruscans
CCTCCATTTTGCCAGTGACACTTCAAGGAGAATTCCAGGCAGGGGAAAATACCATAACCCAAATAGTAATAATGAAATTGAGATGCTGAGGCTGACAACCCCCTACTCTCCTGGAAATCTCGCAGAGTCTTTTACTGCCCAGCCTTTTGGAAAGAGACAACTCAGGCAAAAGCATGTCAGTCTGGTGCTACTTGCAGTCGTTCCTGCCGTATTGTTTTGGCAAAGTGCATGTATTTTCTCCTGAATCCATGCCTTTCCCATGTAAGCATTGATTGTTCTGGGCTCTGGAGCTGGTTACAGACCTTGTGGGGCTCGTAGTTCTTGCAGCTTGAGTAGAAGCAACGCAACACTTCGCTTTGACAGTTTTATGATATCGTTTCTACATATGAGCCCTACAGTCTGCATCCCCTGAACGAGCTTTCTCCTTCCCTTTGGTCCCCAGCTCTATGTGTCTTCAGAGAGCCGCTTCAACACCTTAGCAGAGCTAGTCCACCACCATTCCACCGTAGCAGATGGGCTCATCACCACCCTGCACTACCCGGCGCCCAAGCGCAACAAGCCCACGATCTACGGCGTGTCCCCCAACTATGACAAGTGGGAGATCGAGCGAACTGACATCACCATGAAGCACAAACTGGGTGGAGGGCAGTATGGAGAGGTGTATGAAGGAGTCTGGAAGAAGTACAACCTCACAGTGGCTGTGAAGACTCTAAAGGTAGGAGTCAACCTCGGGACATTCCCGTGCGTCTCCAGCAGGAAGCGCGAATTCAGGCTGCCTGCCCCTAGTCCTGTTTGGGTTGATGTCAGCCCTTCCTTTGTGTGCTGTAGGCTTGGAGTAGGGTATTTTTGAAAGAGCTTGATAATATTATGGTTTTATGTGATGCGTGAAACACTTGTGTCTAAACAGAGAAGGATATTAACAGCACAATTTTTGCTTCAGAATAGATGAAACCTTAGAAAAGTAAATAGTGCCGTGGTGTCTCACATTCAGGGTGTGGTAAAGGTGAGCTGTTCACGGATGAACACACCAACACAAGCTCTTGTATTAAGGAAAANCTGCAGTGGAAATTTTCAAGTGGAGAGAATGTGTAGATGCTTTAGTGTCAGGGGAAGAACCTTCCCTTGATTTGGGGAAAATGTTTCTTCCTTACTCTCTGAGCATCAGCTGCCTCAGTACTTCTGGGTTGCTATGACTGCAGAAAGTATTTTCCTTTTGGCCTTTTTTGTACTCTGGAGGTTCCTGCTGCTGCTCCCAGCGGGGGAGTCCGAGTGCTGCTTGCACAGGGAGCGAGTGACATCTAGTGTTGTCCCTGCTTGGGATCACTCGGGAGCATGGCAGTGCAGGGGAGCTGAGATGTGACCAGGTTCAACAAAACACTTCTTTAGAGTGGGAAAGAGAACCCAGTTTATTCCTGGAACATTGCTTGCTCTAACATCTTCCTGCTCCTGCTTGCAGTATGAGGGAGGATTCCTGACACTTTCAGACTTCTCATCTTGCTTTCATTCTCTTCTCTTCTCTCCTCTCTAAAACCCCTCAACAAAGACAAATTGCACGTTATCCCATCAAATCTGTTTGTGCAAAGGAGAAACCTTAATACAGACCATGGCTGTTTCAAATATATCAAATAAATATTTAATGAAACACGACTAAAAGTGGTTCATAATGTGGTATGGAGCAGCATGTTCCACTGGGGAGTGTAAGAACAACCAAGAAGAGAGTTGAGAAACACTCCAACCCGCAATTATGCACACTAAAACCATCCTTAAAAGCAAATTTATAATCCACCTTCTTTAAATCCATTAGTGCACTGCCTGACAGGTGGGATTATAGCTTTCTTCAAAGTTTTGGGAAACATTTTTAAATCGCATTTATATCCCAGTTCTACTGGGGAAAACAAGCCCTTCACAGCTTCTGCACAAACCTTCAGATGACTCATTTTATTTTCCTCTGAGAGAATATTTTTCAAAACTTTATATGACTCTCCATGTTTCCTTCCCCATCTACTCCAGATATCTCTGTAAGGAAGAGGGAAGGGTAGCACAAAAGAGAGAGGGAGGAAAAAGTCCTTCCAGCACCTTTTTGAATAACGTTGCCTATGAACACCCATTTGTTGTTTAGTTTTCTGTCAAGTGTCTAAACATAGCTCATGGCTGGCACAGAGCTCTGGAAGGAGGCGATGGAAGCAGCACACTCTGTTCCTCAGACAGCATTCTGGTGCTGAGATATTTCCCATTAAAATACAGCACTCTCAGCTCTGTGAGTTGCACAGGACACATCAGTGTTTCTAAGGGACACACTCTGAGTTTGTGTTCTCACCCCCAGGGTTGGAAAGGGGCATGAGGAAGGCAGTGGCTGCAGGGATGAGGAGCGTTGGACCAGGTGCATCCTGCTGTGACTGTGGCCACAGGCTGTTCTCCTGAGGGCCATTTAATGGCTTAACTGCTGTGAGATGGTCAGCTCAGCACATTTCTTACTGCACACCTTCTTGACTCTGCAGCCACTAGGACTGCCTCTGCTTTTTCTTTTCATTTTTTTTTTCTCTCTTCTTTTTTTGTATTTTTTTCCCCAGCAGAGAAGCCTGTATTTTAAATTAGACAACACACAACCCTGGTGTCCCTTAATACCATGGCATGGTTCTGTGCTTTGCTAGGAAAATACTGTGCAGCCAAAACTGTTTTCTTTCTTCCAGTGGGAGCTGGAAGCCAGTTAAGCCTGGTCCTTTGCATGAGATCAGGTTTTCAGAGAGATCATTGTTACATGGTTCTCTGTATGTGTCCTTCCTATTAATTTGATCACTGAGAGGTAAAAGATTTCAAACAGTGGAGCAGCTATGCAGAGGAGAAACCTTCCAGGGTTTGTGTAGCATGAATAAGATCAAGGCGTATTTAGGGTAATTTTGCAACCTGGATTATTAACCCAGTTTCCTTTGCCAAGGAGAACAGTTTAAGGTCCTGCTCACAAGGACCTTTGGACTATTAGTTTTGACAGTGTGTTCAGCAAATCGCAGCTGCCAATCAAGGTAATTGGCAATGAATAGTAAATGATTGAACAGAACTGTTGAAGTGTTCTCGGTGCTAACTGCAAAGCAGGGAGCTGGCTGGATCTCACCGTGGCAGCCCACTGTTATCGTTCTCACCAGCAGCAGTAAATCCTTTCCAATCCTTCCTTAAAACACTTGGTCCATGTAGCCTGTCAACATTAATCCATCAATGAAAAAAAAATATGGATATAGAAAGAAACATTGCTTTAGGAATAGATCTGTATTTTTTGCACCACTTTGAAATGACCTTCTGGCCATTTGGGGCATATTTGCTTCAAAAAAAATATGTCTTTTGAGCGAGATTGTATCTTCCTTGGGTTTGTGCTGTGCCAAGTAACTTTATGGTGTCCAACAAATTAGTAGTGACACGTCTGCCCACAGTGTTTACGTCATGGGTCAGTCTCTAAATGCCAGAAATGAATCTGTGAAACCTTGGACTTTCAATCACAGAGTGGCTGCCATCGGTCGTGCCTCCCTGTCTGAGGGGGGGAGATTTCTTGTTCCTGCCCAGTGAATCTGGGGACCTGCATTTCAGCAGCTTCTCAACCATTTAATTGTGTTGTGTCCTTCCTTTTATGCTCATTCTTTTTCCTTTTCTGTACTTTTATGTTATCTTCTTTTTTTCCTGTTAGGAACAAGCACGTTATTCCTTTTCAGCTCCTGAGTGTTCCTGTGAGAGACCCTTCACAAAAGGGATATGGATTTTCTTGCCCCAGAAAGCTCAGATAGAATGAGAATGACAAAAATATGTATTTTTTAAATCATACAAAACCTCCAATGTTCCTAACTCCCTAGCTTTGTGATGCAGCTACAGGGAAAAATTACCTTGCAAGAACTGTGGCTCATGTTGTCAGTTTGCAGTTCTTTTCGTGTCCTTACACAAAAATTTGTTCCTCCTTTGTGCACACTGTTTGCCAAAGCTTTGCCATTGTTCTGTAGGAGGATACCATGGAGGTGGAAGAGTTCTTGAAAGAAGCTGCAGTAATGAAGGAGATCAAGCATCCAAACTTGGTGCAATTATTAGGTAAGTGATAAATACCAAGCAGAGGGATTTAAACTAAACCCTTGTGCAGTGATATGGATGTTAAGGAGCAGATAAGCTGCTTACCATACCCAGGCTTTAAATACAGACACTTATTGTCTGGCAAAATTCACAATTTGTACCACTAATACATGATTTTTAATGATCTCGTCTCCCTAATGTTTAATTTGCCAGAGCCTGAAGCAGAAAATTAAACCCCTCTCTTTTAACCTCTTCCAAGCAGAACTCATTCTTTCTCTGAGCCCCATGTTTCTGCCTTCTAGAGGTACAAACTGCCCTCGAGGACAAAATCTGAAGATTCACTGATACTCCCAAACACTCACTGTAAACTTTATGTTGGTCCCCAGGGGTGTGCACACGAGAACCTCCTTTCTACATCATCACAGAGTTCATGACATACGGGAACCTGCTGGATTACCTGCGTGAGTGTAACAGGCAGGAGGTGAATGCTGTGGTGCTGCTGTACATGGCAACTCAGATCTCCTCAGCCATGGAGTACCTGGAGAAGAAAAACTTCATTCACAGGTAAGAAAGACAGTGAGCACCCCTGAGTCTTGGGCACAGAACACCCTTGATGTATCTTCCTGCCTTTCAGGCTATTGGATTAGATGCAGTTGGTGTCATATATTTAACACATTAAGCATTGTGTTCTGACACAGTCTAGTAACCTGTCTATAGGATGGATTTTCTCTCAGGGTTTTGCACTTGCCTTTGAAGAAGCTGCAGGTGAAAGACATATTGGTACTTTTACATTTTAGGCAAATGCCTTAAATGTAAATTGAAGCCTGAAGTAATGGGCTTTTAGTGGACCAGATAAGCTGCTTTTTTGATTCTAACAGCCTTTAAACCAGCTGCAGTTGGTGTGGCTGGATGTGAGTAAGTGCTCACAGCAGAGCCCCCCTTGAAGCCCCGCCTTAGCCCATGTTCTTTCTTGTTTGGTACACTTTGTTTCCCATCCTCTGTAGGGATTGTTCCCCTGCTATTGTCCAGATTGTGTATTCGCTTTAATAAGCATCTCTGCAGCCTTAAAAGTCTCAGAGACTCTGACCTTTAAGTGTGCTGCAATTATGGCTGTAGCTTTGCGTTCTTGGTCTGCAGAAATGGGCTCCTGGCAATATAATGACACATCCTGTGCCAGGGCTGGAGAGTTGCTGAGCTTTATACAAGATGCTCTTGGTGTTGTAACGTGACCTTTCCTGCCCAATTAACTGGAATATGGAATTAGCACATGTTTTTTCACAGAGACAAATATGAAGATCATGTGTAGGTTCTAGGTGCTCCTCTAAGTCATGCGTTGCCTTTGCTGCCTGAAAGGCCTGTTTAAATGCTGTTATCAGTCAATAAATTGAACAGTGATGCTGCCAATTAAAATTTCCAGCCTTTGATTTGCTCTGTTGAAAGTGTTTTGTCCCTTCAGCCTGCAGGAAGTAAACTTTAAAAACTGCTTTGTGTGAATCTCATTTGTCTGCTCTGCCATTCATTTAATCTTCTCTTATTTCTGATGACCCATTTATCTAAAATAAATAGTAGCGTTTTTCCTTATCAGCCACCCCCATAACCACCTACCCAATTATTTGAAGAAGAGTGTTGTCACAATTCACGTCCATGGATTCAAATGCTGGGCTCTGACCTCATTTAATGAATCAGGAAGGAGGAGGAATTTGATTATGAAAGGGGCTTTTATTTAGATACACATTGTAGTAATCAGCATTGATAAGAAGGTATATTCAAAAACACTGTGAAAATTTAATGGGCAGCTAGTAAGATGTACTTTTTTCCTCCCTTTTTATTTAATTTATTCTGATTGAGTAGAACAAGAAAAAGAAACAGTGTCTGCCTCATATCTTAAGATCTCACTAGAGCTTCTTGGTAGAATCAATTTTTAGTTCAACATGACATAATCTGAAAGTGTTTTTAACACAACCTAATATCTGGAGAAATATACTTCTGTGCTTTACCTTTTCATCCTCCTGGAGCATTTCCAAGGGTGCAAACAACAGATACGAGCCAGGGAAGTGGAAAATGCAATGTGCACATCACTCACCTACCAGGGTGGAGCCAGGTGAAAAAATGTGGAGAAAAAGCTTAATTTTGCTTATTGCCCAGTCCTTTGAAAATGCCAGTACCAACAGCAGAGGCTACAACAGGTTTTCAAAGACTAAAAGATGGTGTGAACAAGTTGTATTGTAAATTGTGGTTTGCTTGGGAGGAGGAAGAGCAGAGCTGGGAGCTAATCCTGGTGCTTGAGCAAGGGCTGGAAAAGGAGTTCTGGAGAATAACTGGTGTTAGCAGGGGTGACCAAAGCGTTAAGAGAGGTGGGTAAAAGTGAGGCTTTGAGACTGGGTTTATTCAGTGCTCATCCCCAGCTATTGATAACTTGAGCACTGACATTTCTTTAAATTATTTTTATCCTGAGGGTGGCAGCTTTTATTGAAAGTGAGGGGGCTTCTTGAAGCTCTCACTTCAGATTAGGGGGAAAAAAAAAAAAAGTTTGGATGACAGTCTTACAAAGCCAGGATGGAAAATAACTTTCACATGTGTGCATGTAACTACAGAATTTCTGGGTAATACTCAGATGAAAATAATCACACAGGCCCAGGTTTCTTTGGGAACAGCAGGTTTCCTTGCTGTCGACAAAAGGGAGGTGGCAAAGACTTCTCATTGCCTATTTTTTGTGTTGTTTTCAGGGACCTTGCTGCCAGGAACTGCCTTGTAGGGGAGAACCACTTGGTGAAGGTGGCAGACTTTGGCCTGAGCAGGTTAATGACGGGCGACACGTACACGGCCCACGCCGGGGCAAAATTCCCCATCAAGTGGACTGCACCAGAGAGCCTGGCCTACAACAAGTTCTCCATCAAATCAGATGTCTGGGGTAAGAATTTGCATTTGTACAAATTAATGCAGATTATAGTCTTCTTCTGCAGGGCTGTGAAATGAGGCCATTGCGGAACATTTCAGGAAGGAGCACATTCCCTGGTTTGAGCCACATTGTTCTATGAATGTCAGAAGTGCAGGAACTAATCTTTGCTTGGGCAGCCTGAGAGTGCAGCACAGAGGATGCTGGCCTGGCTTTATGTATTTGAATTGCTGGCAAATACAAAAATAACACTGCAGTGTTTGTAGAAATATATGAAATGGAGCTGGAGAACACCAGTGCTACTGCCTTGATGGAGTTCTGGCTCAGGACTATGAAGTGATACATTGTTATGTAGCCAAAAACTTTCTATCTGCTTCAAGGAGGAAGGAATCTGGTTCGTTTTATGTTAAAAAAAATAATTATGTGTGTATCTGTCTAGTGATAGCTCCCAGCTCGTCTTTCTGCATTTTAAAAGAATAATCTTAGGAATGAGATGAGGAGAAGCACAAGGAAGACTTGATGACAAATGGTTATTGAAGAGCCCTGAAGTGCTGATGATAAGAGTAGGCTTAGCTAAATGGAGCTCTAGTCTATCAAATCTGACCACAGAAAATCTCATTGTACTTTTATCAGCCTTTCTTTGGGCTTTATGTCTCTGCCATAGCTGTTGGTCAAATTCTCAAAAGTGCCCAGTGACATGAGATAGAAGCTTGTGGGACGTGGTCCCGAAGGCACTTGAAAAATTATATCCTGAGCATCTTCTATATTTAAACCAACAGACAGTAGTGAACCAGTGATGAAGTTTTCTGCAGTTTGGGGGAAACTGCAGAGAAGGTCTTTACTTTGAAGGAACTTTTAGGTAGATGGCTGATGCACAATGTTCTGGAACACCCAAAACAGCCTTCCAAGGAGTATGTGATTGCTGACCAAGGTGTTTCTGCTGCTTTGGGCTTGCACCTGGATTTGGCTGTTGCTGGGTATCTACCACAGTCTCAGGATGTTGTTGTACTTCTGTGGTGGCTGCTGGATCCCTGTTACATTTCAACAGTAGAGGAAAGATCCCAAAAGAGGATTGAGTATCTCTAGTTAGGGTTAGTTGTAACCTTGCAAAGGAGATTTGGGGAAGTGGACTTTGGGATCTGATCAGAGCAAACCAGTTGTCCCCAGAGGCCATGGCTGCTGCTGGGACACCGGAGTTTAGATGTTTTCACCTCAATGCCTCAAGACAGCAATCAAAGAAAATTGTGCACAGAAATGTCTAATGTAAATTGCCCTTGGTGGCATTGCCATGTAATGTGATGTGATTTCCTTACTTATGCAGAATTGTAATCGCTTTCTCTTCAGGTTAAGAACAGAATAGGGTGACTAAACTAATTACATGCAGGTTGTTGAACTGGTGTTGGGTTTACTCTGTGTGCCTGACTCCTGGGTTTAGCTGCCTGACCCTGGTGCTGACCTGCTTCCCCACCAGCTCCTGCAACTTGAATGCCTGGCTTGTTCCAAGACCCTTTTTGTGTTCCCCCTTTTCCTGTTCAGCTTTCCCTGTGACCAAAGTCACCCTCACTGTGTCTTGGTAGCAACTGCTGAGACTTTCCTCTCACTTCTGTGTCCCAGATTTCCCTTCTAGACCACACTACAACTAAACAAGGGCACCCCAAAAACACTGAGCTATAAAAATGTGCAAGTCCTCCAGGGAGAGGTTGCAAATGAGAGAAGCTGTCACACTGAGGGAGCAACTGCAGTGCAGCAGTGAAGCAGTTTCAGCTAATCCACTGTGAAGTCTCTTAATTGTGCCTCTAATAGGACTTGAAGGATCTCAAGGCGTTCAGGTTTGAGACAACTGATACATTGAAAATTAGTCTAATTCTACCCTGTCATATCGCAGGAGACTTGTCTGTGCTGACGGAGAGGCTTGTTACGCTTCTTTAACATTTAGGCTGCTGCTGAGCATGGGATCTGAGCCACCCAGAGCTGGTCTGTGTGTGCAGCACTGTTCAGTGACTAGTCCCACTAAACATCCTCTGAAATTTAAGATGAAAACAAAGCTTATTGATCTTTTTTTCTCCTTTTTATTTGTATCCACTGCAGCCTTTGGTGTTCTTCTGTGGGAAATTGCAACCTACGGTATGTCCCCTTACCCTGGGATTGACCTGTCTCAAGTCTATGAGCTGTTGGAGAAGGACTATCGTATGGAGCGCCCTGAAGGCTGTCCTGAGAAAGTTTATGAGCTCATGAGAGCATGTAAGTGTTCCTCAGCCCTGCAAATGCTGCTTTTTAGCTCTGTAGGGGTGCAATAAAAGTGCCAGGATCTGGCCATGTACAGCAAGGAACAGGAAACCCCTGCCAGTTCCAGGGAAGGTGCAATGCTGTGTGGAAGTGTTTGGTTAAAATTGCTGTTCCCAGAGGATGAATACACTATGAAAGCAGCTGTTCATCCCTGCTGGGAGCCCACAGGGCCCAGGAGAGAGATTTGTTGTGGATCTCAATGCTTTCTTTGTCTCATTTTTTCCTGACAACTTAAAGAAAAGCTTGTGCACAAGGATGAAGCAGGAGCTTCATTTGGCTTCTTGCTGGACTGGCTGTTCCTCTTCACTGTGGCTTTTTGGTACGTGACTCAGTGCCCTAGGCTTCTCTCCAGTGGTGCTCAGCACCTACTGTCACATACTGACATGGAAACCTGATTTAGAGGGTGCTGGATGTCTGTAGCTGTCACTGAGCCAAAGTGGTTGCAGACATCCAGCACCCTGTAAATCAGATTTCTGTGTCAGTGTTTTATCTCACTCAGTGTATTAGAAGGGAACTGTGATTTCTGGCTCCTTCTGGTGCAGAGTATTGAGTGTCTGCTGCTGGAGGGAGGTTTTGAGTGCTGGTGTGTGTTTTTCAGGCTGGCAGTGGAGCCCTTCTGATAGACCTTCCTTTGCTGAGATCCATCAGGCCTTCGAAACGATGTTTCAGGAATCCAGCATATCAGATGGTAAGTCCCTCTTGGACCAGCAATTCCAGGGATGGGGAGAGGGCTGACTGCTCCCTTAGCTCTGCATATTATCCAGATACTGCTTTGCAGTGAAACTCAGTTCTGGGTTATACTGCCTGGTGTAAATGATACAGAAAGCAGATATGTGTTCACATGTAGGTTTTTTCTGGGCAGACATCTCATTTTAAAGGGCTAAATAACCTCAGGGACCCTCTACTTTGCGTTGTTCTCTTTTCTTTTGTGCTATTAACTCAGTGCAGTTTTTTTTTTT
>VYZS01038535.1:0-29358 GCA_013400695.1 Neodrepanis coruscans
CCGCTGCCCGCCGGCCCGCACCCGCTGCTGGGCGGGCTGCTGTACCCCGAGCCGCCCTGGAGCCCGGCCGCGCCCTGCAGCCCGCCCAGGAAGGCGCCGCCCGAGCCACTGCGTCCGCTGTACCCCGGCGGCGGGGAGCCCGTGCCCGGCAGCGGCAGCGAGGAGCCCAGCGGGCACCTGCCCGCGGGGTTCACCCCTTTCTTCCCCGAGTGCCCGCTGCCCCCGCTGCAGCCCCCGTACGACTACGGCTCCGGATACCACCGCGTGGGCTACCCCGGGCTGTAGGACGGCGGGGGCTCGGGGGTCTGCTCGCGAGGCTGACGGACGCTGGGGCATCGCGGAGGCTCCGCACACCCGAAACCGCGGTCCCCGCAGGAGTCACGCTTGTGCAGTGCCAGTCGCTTCCTCCTGCGGTTTGGGGGACGCTGCAAATAAAATGTGAAACTTTGGGTTCTTCAGGTGTTTTTGTAGCGGCCGGTGCCCCCCTTTCGCCCTCCTCCTTAGGGGCCAGGGCTTGGCTGGCTGTAGGCAGACGCGTTGGTGTGTACCTGTAGGTGACGTGGGGACCACTCATTAGTAATTTCAGTCTAAACCTAAAGCCCGTGTCAACAATTGAGGTGCGTTTAACATTTTTCCCAGGCTCGTGTTCATCACAAGTGCTGGCAGGTGTTCGGCTGAAGACATAAAGGCAAGGAAATGAAAGTGAAGCAAAATTAAAAATGCTGCTACCAAAACTCAGTGTCCTGAAATTTTAACAACGTCTTGCAGGATCGCGCAAACGGCAACTTAAAGCGATACATAAGTTAATTGATGGCTTAAGTTCGGGACAAAAATTTACTGCAACCACTGCAGCCATGTGATTCTTAACAGACCGTTGGATTTCTTCCAGGAATGTGTCAAAGCTCAGAAAGCAACGCGGCTCAGTCTCATTGTGTACAGGAGATTATTTGATAATCATTTAAGTTATGTAAAAGAGTCTATGATAGGTCCTATAAAAATAAAGCTACACAATAGATCCGAGATCTGTGGTTGTTACTGCATTAAAAAGCTGCGTTCAGGGGGCTTTCACCGTGCCTCCATCCTCTGTAATGGTTTCTTGGCAGGAGTTAAGACAGACAGTGGGTTTTGTCTTCCCTAAATCTTTTGAAATGCTGTATTTTATCCACAGCGAACCGTGCTTGTTTTGTCTTCATTTGTACCGGCTGTGACAGAAAGGAGCGATAATACGCTACAAAGCCAAGGGATGAAAATTGTTACAGTTATGAAAACAAAATACTCAGAGGTTTCCTATTGAGATGCGAGTTTTCAAAGGCAATCCCGCAGTCTGGCTCCCTGCCAGCTCCCAGTGGATTGTTTGTTTTTGAAACGGGATGCACATACGGATCAGCTCGGGTTTTTACCCTCGGTGCTGACAAATCCTTGTGCCTTCTGTCTTTTAAAAGGTAATGTGAAAAGTGTCACAGTCTTCTTCATTCTTCAGGTCAGATTTAAATTTTCAGACTTGGGGTCAAAATGCTGAGAAGACAGGAGAGGTGAAGCAAAATCTTTTGGAAATAAACCGAGATAATTTGTTTGCGAAAATGGTTTAATTTTACTTTTAAACAACAGGAGCTGTAACTGCTGCTGCCTCTTGCCTCCCCCAAAGCTGCCCAAGGTCTCTACAAGCTGTATACAAAGGAACCACCGTGGATGAACGTCCACAACACTCCAGTGTCTTGATAGCTGAGTGCTGTTAAAGAAATGTACTTTTCAAGAGCAATTTTGCAGCAGTTTATTTCGCTAAGCTTTACAAAAGTGCGTATGAGGAGCAATGGGCAGCCTATCCAGCCAAGGTAGCTACAAATTAGGTTAATCCTGTCCTGCTGCTGCTTTTGATGATGGGACAATATCCTACTCTGTGAGCTCGGTGCTGCCGCCTTCACTTTGGCAAACGTCCGAGTTTGCATTCGAGAAGTTTGTGCTGGCAGCTTCCCAGCAGAGCTTGCGTTTAACTGCATTTGAGACTACCTAGGCAAGAGCAGCTAGGGGGTTATTTCGGGAGGAGATGTGTTGTATTTTTTTTTCCTTTAGCAACTGCTTCACATATGTGAATTTGCAGCACATATTGTCAGCTGCTTGGAGTATTTCAGCTGGATGGTGCTGTGCTAATTATCTTGTTCCCCAGTTCTCTCCTGAGCTGTGCATCCAAGATCTGTACTTTCAGCAGGCCAGGCAAATGATAGGGGAGCTGATAACGCCGTGGCCTCCGCTAAGGAAAGAGAACACCTTTTTCACTTAGGATTTAATTATCTCACAAGCTCAATATGCAAATGTGTATTAACTAGGCATCTAATCCTAATAGATTTTGCAGCCTGTCCTGTCAGCTCCCACAGGTTTCAGTAAGATTTTGTTCAAAAAATGTTCAAAAGAGCTCTTCAGGAATAGATTCTAGGATAGACATTGAAAACCTGAATGGTTTGGTTGTCCACAAGTTGGTCAAAAAAAGGTTGGTCACCTTTTTATTCCAAGTAGCCATGATGTGCCACACATCTTGCTGGTTTTTTTTCGCTCATTTGGTGCTCTGCTCTGGTGACCTGTGGTTGCTCAGAAGCTGAGCATCATTAGCCTTCTTGGGTTAGATCTTGTCTAAAACCAGTGGGAGAAGTGGCTCTGTGGGTGTCACCAGAGCTGGGCTGTTACAAGGCTGGTATAGCAGCCCATTCCCAATGCTGCCAGGTTTAGAGGGTTCTTCGTGAGTTTGTGAGAAGCTGGGGGCAGGCTCCAGGAGTCAGCCTGACTGAGCAGCAGCTGCAGATGTATCTTCAGCTTAGTCTCTATCTGCAACAGTTCCTTAAAGGGGGATGTTCAATTTATAGGACCTTGCACTGACATAGGAAAAAGAAATCTAGCTCCAGTGTTCTTCGAAGTATGGTTGTATTTCTGCCAGAAGATGTATTTGTATTTGAGAAGTACCTGGCATGGGAAGTCTAAAAAGGCTGGAAAGGCACTGACAACACAGACCAAACAACAGATTTCTGTGTAACTCCTGAGGCGCACCAGAGACCCTCCCTGTGCTGTGGAGGCGGTGAGGGCACCTGACCAGCCATCTAGTGAGGCTACATCTTTGATCTCCTTTGTGCATGTGTGGACTCTTTTTGCTGGCTGGTTTCAACCAGCTTGAATAGTGCAAGGCACTGAAAGCATCACCTAACAGTCTCGCTCAGGAATACCTTGGGAAATCGTTTTCTCCTCTGAAACACTGAAGAGCTTCAGCAAGAATAAAAGCTTTTGTGATTGAGCAAGATATTTTGGTTTTTTTGATGTACTTCTATGAGGAGTCTGTCCCAAAGAACTAAAGCTGAATCTTTTTAGCTTTTTTGTTCTAAAAGAAGTGTGTCCTTTTTAAAGGAAATGAGCTCTCTTTGGTTGGATTGAGATCAGGCTACCAAACTACTTCATTTTACAAAGTCTGCACTGAGTTCCTCAGATACTCTAAAACAAGTAAATTTTGTTGTGTGTGTATTTTACATACATCACCTGATTTTACTGGAGATTTTGATGGGAAAGCATACAGGTATTAATATTATTTCATATGCAGTCGGAGGTGATAAAGGGGAATGATGAAACCCATTGATTTTCTCTTTTAATGAGGGAATCTTACCTTTCCTTAATGGTGATTTGCCAATGAATAATGAAGAGTTCCCCATGAATAGCTACTGTATTTTATGACTTAAATGGTCTGGATCTTTTCCAAAGCCAGTTCCAGAAAGTGGTTTTGAAACAGACTCATTACCTATTTCATGGCCAGAGCTTGGGAGTGCTCTAATACAGCCTGACCATTGATGATGAGTCATCTTTGATAAGCTTACATGGTTGATCAAACAGTGTTAGTAGAAAAGATACAGAATTTTTTTGTAAACTCTTTTTGTTTTCTGACATTTTAAATAAACTGCTTTTGGCAACAGTGTGAAAACTAAAGGTCATTCTGCAATTATTGGCAACAGGAGGAAAAAGGTGATGGATCAATTCCATACTGATGTGCAAGAAATTCAGATGAGAATGTGAGAGTTGAAGCCTACAAACCTGACTATATGAAATAAGAGTTAGGAATGCTTTTAGCATAGCTTTATGTTAGCTGAAGAGACTGAGAACACTTGCTTAAAATCCAAAGGTTTTTGTAACACATTTACGTAAGAGTGTAAAAATAGTGTGTTATAGTGACCTGCTCTCCCAATATCTCTGTAGGTAACAATTGGTAGAGGATTGCTGAAAGGTGATGCTATGAAACGTGAGAGGAGAACTATTTTCTCTGGTTTATAATATTTTTCAATACTTCACAATAACCTTGATTACCCTCTCCCTTCCTGTCAGAAAACTCCTTTGCCAGCCTGTGGGTTTTTATCTTTTTAATGCTTTCCAGACCCTCTACATATGAAATGTAAATGTACTGCCAAAACCTTATTTTTGAGGGTTATTTTTAATTGTAGTCCACGGATCCACAGTTGTCCAAAAATCACAGACTCAACATCACTGCACTGCTGTCAGTGGAAAGAATTTCTAATTGCTTGAACTGGCCAGTTTGGGATTTGAAGAATATGCAGCATTTCCCAAATGATTCTTCATCTCTCCTTCTCTGAAATGACAGAGAGAATAACATCTTATTTATACAATCTGTGTCACACTCCCAGAGGCAGCTAAAACTGCTCAATTTACCTTGTGCTCCCTCTAGGTGTTCCCCAACAATGTTGTGCACAAAAAAAAAAAAAAATGTGGACTGGTCAGTAGTAAGGGAGGGAGAAGAAGATTCAAACATTGTAGTAATGGGTTCTGGTGCTCCTGTTAGTGCACGTTTTGTGTGTTAGGATGTCTCCTGGTGGGCATTTTGAACTGCCTCAGCCTTAGCAGCTAATTGTAATTCAGTTTGCGGGTTCTGCTGAACAAATTCTGGCAAATTCTACTGTGCCAGATGAAGAGGTGACTGTCCCCATTTTCTACCCTGCCTCTTTGCCATCCCTTAGCCGCATGCTGGAGGGAATTATACCTGTACCTGTACCTCTGTTACTCCAGTCTGTGATCACTGCCCAAGTGTATCTTCAAGGAAGGGTTAGAGTGAACTGGTGGCTATATGGCTTAGCCTAGGAATGGCTGGAGCCCAAATCAGCTGCTTCAGGTACAGTTCAGTGAAGCAAATCTGCTGGCAGACTGGGAGTGAGTTAAATTTGGGACACTGGGTTACAATAGTATCACCTAGTAGCTGTAGATAGGGAATACAGACCATTTGCTGTTGGAGAAGCAGGGTATAATTGTTACTTATTTTATTTTTGTTCAGCTTTATAAAAGCGCACTACTTGAACTCTCTATGTACTTCCACAGTGGTGAAAACTCAGAGAAGTATTTTTAATTTGATGTTGCCAAGATACTCTTCAAGCAAAAGAATCCTGCCCGAGAAGCTGCTGGACCAGGCACAGGAGAAGGAGTGGGCCAAATTTTGTCTATTTTAATTTTCTTAATTGCAGAACATGCTACAGGCTCTTCTATACCACAAAGTTATAGAGACTGATCCCCATGACTCATTTCAGTGACATAGCAGACATGACCATTCTGTCATCCAAACCTCATAGTGAAGAGCTTTAGTCTGTGTCAAGTATACTCGGGTCTCTACTCTAGGTGAAGGTGAGGTCTAGGGTGGCCTTGAGAGCTATCCGGGACCCTCCCTTAGCATGACATCCATATTTCCTTCTCCCATATCTCTTCGATGTGTTCAGCTCCTCAGCTAGCTGGAGTGCTTCTTTGGGGATTGAGGCTGAGTGCTCTGAAAGGTGTTTGAGGCTCATAGTCAATCTGTGAGATCTCTGGACATCTCAGCGATTTTCCAGAACAATCTGCAGGAGTTACAGACTAAAATAACATTTATTTCTCTGGCTGCTGACTGTATCAACACAACCTGGGTGACTGTGAGTTGAGCTTGACTCCAGCAGATCTCGTTTCAATAATAGTAGCCAGTGTTACAGTTTTGTCATCATATCCCCTCCCATTCCATCAGCTTGTCAGTGGTTTGTCAGCTAGGTTCGTTAGGTCTGGAGTAAACAGCCGTGTTATTATCAATATAGAGAAAGCAGAGATCAGAGGAGTAAAACTGGGTATTCTAAATAAAGAGGAAATTCCATCCTTCTACCAGCATTGTCTAACAAGAAATAATTTTTGCTTAGAAACACTTCACTGTAGAACTGGGCTCTAAAGAACAGCTGTAATTGCTTCTATGCACTCCAATAATTGAATATAAATCAATTACCACCATTTTAGGTATTTGAACAGCTTGCTCTATGAAGAAAAACCTTTCTTTCCTGTTTAATAGCCAGACCCTTTAGCTTCTTTGTTTATCCACATATCTGGAACAAATGATTCAAATTCAGTCATTAATTAGTGATTTTATCAAGATTTTCCTTTCATGATGGAAAGGTCAGCACACCCTTGAAGCATTAGCAAAACAAATGTCTCCCATGTGCACATGAAGTCAAGGCTTGTGAGGAAGAGGCCACAGGACCTGACTTAGAGGATAGAAGCTTGATTTAGGGTTGCTGCTTGTAAGAACATGTCTGGTGTGCTAAGTACAAATATGATGGCCAGACAGCCTGAATTTTATCCAAAATCTGGATGAACACTTTTTATGGGTTAGATAACCCTTCATGCCTACAGCCAGCTAAGAGAACACCAGGCACAGAGGCTAAAGTAAAAGTCAGGCGAGAGGAACATGGCTTTGACTTCAATATAATTTATTTTTAATGTATTGTTCAGAGGCCTCTTTCGTTGTCAGAGCCGCACGTTGGCTCCTATGTGCTCCGGGAGATGAGCCAGTGCTACAGCCTGTGGCAACTCCAAGCAATGAACTTTCTTGGCCAATAGATGAGCCCTGCCAGGGAAGGAAGAACATGTTTTACTACAGAACAAATGCTACCTGACTAATCCAGACCAGTGGGATTATAAACAAGATGCAATTTTGTTAAGAGGAGAGACATGAGTGATGAGGTAAAGAGAAGTTAAGGGTTTTTTCTAGCAGGGGTAATTCAGATGTCAGGAAATTGCCAGGCTTAGCATTGTGCTTGGATGCCACAATGATCCTTTCTGAGTTTGGAATAGGCATTAATATTGCCATATTATTAGCTGTATTATTTTTTCTTGTATTATGCTATTTTTATTACTGGTTTCAAACCACCTAATTTTTCAAAGGAAGAAAAAAAGAACAACTTAGGAATAGAGACTTGTCCTACTGCTGAGAGAAGAACTGGGAGCAGAGAAATCCAAAGCAAGCTGCTAGAAATGTGCTTGCTTTAAATCAAAAGACAAAACACAGATAGCAGCTAGAAGTCCCATGATATTCAACTTGAGTTTTTCCTGCACTGATTTAGCCTTTTTTTCACTAGCTGATGTACCTTGTAGGGCACGCAACTCTAATTCCAGGAAGTATTCCCTCCCTGGGAGATTTTTCTTGTACAAGATTGAACAAGAAAAAAAAAAACCCTCATTGCCCCTGCTTAAGTCCCTGGTAAAATATGAAGTACCACCGACAGAACCCTCTCAGTTCGGGAAAAGCTGCAGATATAAGTCCTCTACAGCCCTCAAGTGGTTCACCTTGAATCCTACACTGTAGGAACACAGCGCCGCGGGTTTTGGCAAGAAAGCTCCCTAGACGGGCATACCCTTGCCTCCCAGAAAAGGTTGATACCCAGCTTGCTGTGCTCTCCCCAGCCTCCCCTTCCCTCCCAGCCCCACCAGCACAGGGAGGACGCGCTGGATTCTGGCACTTTCTTCAGCTACGGGGCAAGAAAAAGCACAGCATGTGTTTCAGATGAAGGTACAAAGCATCTCCTCATCCTCTGGAGAAGACAGAGGCAGCTGCTCTGACAAGTCACTGAACAGGTCAGCACGTGCCTAGTCCCTCACAGCTCTGTACAAGTGATGTGACGACAAGCCACCTGAAACGTGCAGGCTGCCAGACTGTGGGCTTTGGCTCTCCGTGTCTGGCTACTTCTGGTAGGGAATGATGGGGAAGAGCCCCTGACTCCTGCTGTCCCAGTGCATCCCAAGGGCCAGTGGCTAAAACTGCCCTGGAGCTGCTGGTCATGGATACCAGGTAGAAGGTGGCTGTGCTGCCTGCCCCGGGCACTGCGGGCAGGCAGAGTCAGAAGGGGTGACAGCTCATGTGACAGTGTTGTCCTCTGCTGCCTTCCCTTCCTATGTGGGGCATCTGGGTGAGGAGGCAACTGGAAAGGAGAAAGGAAGCCCTATAAGAACATGGACACAAGAGCAGAGCTCTGGAACTCTAGAGGGAGGCCGCAGAGGAGCTGTTGTTCTGTTAAAAGTCTCTCCTGCAGCAGCCTTTTCCCCAGTAGCAAAATATCCTTCTCACCAGTACCAAGGAGTCAGCACTGCCGTCTTGCAGCTGTTCAGCTGTAAGCAGAGGACCGCATCCTGAGTGTTTCCTAGGGAGAAATCTCATGGCTTAGTGAAAAACAGAGTTGCTTCCAGCTGGAGAGTTTTGCAATATATTTATTTGCAGAAGCTGGGAAAGCAAGATGGGTTAACAATCTCCCAACCCTTCCCACAGGTTTTTTTACAGAATGAAGCCAATGTGTGGAGTATCACAATGTAATAGTTGCTTAAGTGGCCTCTACTTTTTGCTAGAAAGCCCAGGTGGACCCTCCATCCTGTTCCAAGCAGCTTTTTGTCTTTAGCTTAGCAGGCTCTCTTCTTCCTGATCTGCTCACTGACCTGTCCCTGTAGCCTGTTTGCTATCTTGGCTGAGGCCAGGGAGCTCTCAGGGCTTTAGAGAAAGCTAAGACTGTTTTTTTTCAAGGAACATCCATCTTTGTGGCAGGTACAAGAGAAGCACCAATGGCAGGACTGCTTTCTACACAAGATTACTTTCTCTCTTTCCCTGTCATCCAACAAAAAACCCTTAGGAACCTACCCCAGCATTTTGGACCACTCAGTGGTGTCTCATGGAAGTGGCAAGAGAGGAGGGATGCCCACCTGTCCTGTGAACTGTCAGGATTGGCCTCTTTGTTCCGAAGGGAACACCTGCACCTGAGCACCCCACTTGAGCATCAGTCCACAGTTGAGCAGCACAGCTCATACCGTGTCATACATCCATTCCCGAGCAGCTGTGCCTTGTGCTGCACAGCATGTGACCTTGTGGGGACCACAAGCTGAGGAGAAGACTCCTCCAGCTGTGTGTCTGCAGACTGCTGCCAGCATGGGAAAGTGGCTCCTGTGGGATGCCAGAAAAGCAGCAAGAGACACAGCCCAGGCAGAGACCTCTGTCTGAGATGGGACAAAAGGGAACTGAAAGGGTACCTCCTATGTGTGTGTGTCATTAATGTTCATGTTTCATGAACACTGAGGAGCAGCAGTGGAGAGCAGGAGATAAGTGTCTCTGGGCTATTTCCAGGGTCACAGGTAATAATTTTAGAGGAAGAGGATCCAGGCATTGGAGGCACTTTCAGATTTCCTCTGAAACAGCTGTTGCCTTTGCCAGAGGAGCTGGGGGCTCAGTCTCCTTGAACAACTGCAGCACTGCATGTTTCCCGTTTTCCGCAGGACATTGTACTGCACTGTTCTCAAGAAATCCTGCTTTTTCTGTCTTACATCTTGGCAAAAAAGTAGGCATTAAATTAATCTGAAAGGACATTGTCCTGCTGTTCTTCCATGGAATTGAAGTCAAAATGTGTTTTACTGCAGAATTTGTAAAATCTGCACCCTGGATTCAATGGTCACCTGCTGAAACCTCTCTTCAGTGTGTCCCACTCCACCAGCACTGCCATGGGTTCTTGGGAAGCTCCCTGAAAAGCCATCAGCAGCGACTTTCCCTTGTGAGTTTGACTCATCTCCTGCTTCAGACAGCTGTGCCTTGTCCTTGTGCAGAGCCAGGCAGTGCTTGCAGGGCAGCTCCTGCTGCTAACAAAGAGGGGTTGATGCTGAGGAGAGTAAGCTCTTGACATAGGGCATCTTCCTGCCTCAGAAGCCTGAGGCTCACTGCCTTGGTTGGCAATGAGATTCTCTCCCAGGAAGTTTCACCCTGGGCTGTCTCCTGCAGAGGCCAGGGACAATGGGTTTAGCCATTTCAGACAGAAAGAACACCTTTCCCCAATGGCTTCTGGCTTCATGTTTCCCAAGTAACAATGTTTGCTTCTGCAGCCTTTGGCTGCTGACCATGTCACTGCTGACCATGTCAGCAGCTTCTCAGCTTCTTGGGCCAGCTAGTTGCACCAGGGCACGTTCACTGGTTAGAAAGGAGCTGTAGAGAGATTTTTTCAAGGACTAGATCCTGTTGTCTTCTTGTTTCCAGAACAAGTCATGTGGGTGCTGGCTCCCGGGAGTAACTAGTGCCTGTGTGTGCACGTTTTGCTTTACCTGTTAATCATCCCAGGGGTTTTCTTACTTTTAACCTTCTAACTCTGTCTCTCTCCCACTTCCAGGGCGTGAGTGAGCTTTTTTTATGGTACTTAGCTGCCTACGGTTGTTAACCAAACACAGATGGTAACAGCAATCTGGGCTGAGCTCATGATATGAGGAGAGGGACACATGCTCTGAGGATCACTCCATGTGTTTCTGAGTTTGCTCAACACCATGCACTGTTCCTGGATCCAGTGAGAAATGGCTCAGATACTTACAGGAAAAAGGGTCTAGCTATGGAAGGCACTTTCAGACTTCCCCCCAGAAAGCCACTGCCTTCTCCAGGGGAACTCAAGGTTGAAGGAATCCAGGTCCCTGGAGTATTTTTGTATCCAAAAAGCAAGCAGGGGCTGCTATTTCTCTGTCTGGCCTTGTCTCTACAAGACATGACAGACATGAGTCAAATCCAGAGGACAAAGAGGCCTCTGCTGTGGCAAGGGCATGGTTTGGTCCTTCTAATGGACTTGCTGGTCAAGATGAGCTGGATCAGAACAAGTATTCTGAAGATTAAACCATGCTTCTCAAGTCTCATTTCTGGCATAGTGAAGAAATATGACTTTCAAATCTGTCATAAAGTCTCTTGTCTTTGACTTCATAGGTGTAGACATGAAGCCTTTCTTGTTGGCAGTGTTTACTGCCAGGTGACTGTCAAGAGACCCACTATGCACTCCCTGATGCTCCCAGACTATTCAGGAGAATTTCCTCTCTTCCTGGCTCCATGTAGATTTTTTTTTTGCTTGTTTTTATTTTCAATCTTGCCTAATATTTGAGATGTCAAGTCCAGAAGTTGGGCACACAGAGAAGTCAAGCCTTTAATTGAGCAATGGGGACATATGTAGGCAAAGGGATGTTGTGTAGGCACATTTCTGAAACAAAAAAAGGGAATTGCCACCCTGCTACCTCCCTTCTCAAAAGCAGAGTTCTTTCCAGAAGCCCTGAAAAAGGCAAGGAAACCTCAATTTCGAGGTCTATCGCTCAGGAAATGCGAGTATTTGTCAGTGTCTCTCCTTGAACCCAAAACTTGACAGCCTTGTCTTTGTTTCCATAGCCAGGTGAGAAGCCCTACCCTGGGGGAGGACATTACAAGAATACAGACACTGGGGAGACCATGGCTCATCATCAAAGGGATGAGGTGCATTTCTTGGTGCTAAAAGCCACTTAAAGATTCTAAATAGAATCTGTGATAACCAGCCTTAGCCCTGTTCTATGTGAGCAGGGAGAACCAAGAAGGGAAGAGCTGCCAGGAATCTCTCTTCTCTTTCCCAGTTATGGTCAGGAATACCATAATTCCACTGGGATAGTATTCAATTGGGTGAAAAAATTTTGCAAGGCTGAGGGAGGCCTCTTTGGAACCCTGTGACACAGACAGACTTTTAGGAGGACCTTTGGCTGGTTGCAGTGCTCCTTAGCAGTGTCCAGCAGGAGATGCACAATGACGTGATGGCCATATGTGGGTTCAGGAGTGTCCTGGTCTCCATCTCGGTTATCCCCTGTAGGTCCCTTGGCTCCTGTTCCCTTGAAGAACCACCTGAATTGTGGAGGGGAGGGAGTCTGTTGTTCCCATAGGGTTGAGGAGGGTTTGGGGGTTTCTTTCCACGGAGGGTGACAGATGACAGTGCCAGGCTGTGTGACTCATGCACCAGTTTGGGTTGATTGAAATTCTTCAAACATCAGAGACTTTGGAAGCAGAAAAGGGTAGTGCTGTCCAAGTGCGTAGCTCTCCCAGGGCAATGCCCACACTTCCCATCACATCCAGAACAGTCACAGGCAAAGTGTGGCTCTCGAGGTGTGAGAGATGACCATGCATGCAGCTGCCACCCAGGGAAGAGGGGATCTGAGCTTCCTGTGGGAAATGGGCACTTCAACTAGGAATGGGACTCTGTGCTTCTGGGGTGGCCCAGGTAGCTTATCTCAAGGCAGTTGAGCCAAGAACAGGCAGTAAGTATGTTAAGTAATCAGCAACATGCAGTGCTAACTGACTGGGATGGGCTGCAGCCACAGTCTGTCTCTCTCTGTGGAGTACTCACTGCCCAGCTTGGAATCTGTTTTATTCCCTACTGACATATTCCCACACAGCAAAAGCAGCAGCAAGTAAAAAAATACTTGGATTCATTGACTTTTATCATTCTGCAAGCCTGGAGGTGCATTTATATCAGCAGTGCCATGAGCCATGGGAACTGATGGCAAAAACAAGAAAACAGCTCTCACAAAACCTTATAGATTTTGTATCTGCATGGCTGTGGGGGGCCACCTGTAATCATCCAGAAGAAATGAATCATAATCAGGACTGTAAACGAATTGTTTTACAAAAGCTTTCTTGTCTTCTGGCTCAGGGTACCAGGAAGCAAGGCCATGCTTGTAGGCCCAGTCAACAATCTGTAAAAAGATAAGACAAAATTGAACAGATGAAACAATGCTGGCACATTATGAAGTTGAAACCAACTGCAGCTTGGACCTGGCTGTATTTTCCCTCTTCCGTCCTCTTAGAATTGTGCCCTTTTTTGCTTTTTTAATCTTTTGCAATACTCTGAGTCAGCTGCACTCTATCCCTTGGGTGAGGGAACGCCTGTAACTACTGTCTGGTAAGAAATGCACACCCTGGCCCTGGCAAAATGGTAGAGTGTGTAATTGAAGAAGGAGAGCGGCCCTTAAACAACTTCTCCACACCCTTAAGCTCCCCAGCTATGCTGTTCATCCATCAGTAACTCTTATCAGGCCAATGTGATTCTCAGTGAATGAGAATTACATATTTGATGTACACAGGTCACCAAACCTATAATTAGAAAACAAACTCAGATCTGGAATAGTATTTAGGTACTTAGGTCCCTATTAAATACGGACGAAAGGGTCCAAAATAACAATTTTGAACCAAAAATATTTTGGCAACTTGTGTCGTGTTTGAATTTGACTCTAAACCTCCCTTTTTGAAGTGCTGAACACTAATATCTTCAAGCAATAAAGCAGAGCTTTGTGAGCTGTGAGACACCCAGAATCAGAATGTATTTTTCACACTTGGGCTTTAATGATGGAAGAAATCAAAGCCACAGTTCTGGCTAGAAGAATTCCTGAGAATCATTGCTTTAGAATCAGTTGAATTAAAAAACCACAAAGCACAAGTGATGCCATGGCAATTCCTGCCCTCCCTACCATGGGCAGTGAAAATAAGAATAGAAATACTCACTTTCACAGCAATTTTGAGAGACACTTCTCTGATGCTGTCCAAGGGGGGATAGAGTCTTCCTTCTGCAAGATTTTGCTCTGTCACCTCAGCAGCAATAGCCTAGAAAGAAGAGCAAGCAAATTTATAGAGATGATCACAAGCACATATCACATTCCCTAGAATTACATGGCATGTGGCTGAAACCTCAGCAGCCTCAGGGACTAGTTTTGAGTGGGAACTCATGACCTGTTCAAAATACATGTGTGTACTCATTTCATTACAGATTTCAAACTGGAGCCACAATGGTGGAAGTGCTGTGCTAGGGCAGCAGTTGTGGAGGAGGAGAACCCTGTTGTGGTTCCTGCACCTCTGTAGGTGCAATGGAAGCATGAGCCTTCCGTGAGCTGGAGCTTCAGCTGAGCTGCAACTTTTTGCTGTGGCTGTGCCATTTTGCCTCCATGCATCACCCCGGGCCAGGTTCTTGAGAACACCTGAAGTAGATGCATGTGCCCCTTATCATCTTTTTTAAAATATTAGTTAAATGCCAGTTGGAAACCTCTGCTGTGAGGAGGAAGATATCATCAGAGATGTGCCGGACTCCACAGGAAACGACTCCCAGCGCCACTCCTGGGAAGACATAGGCGTTGTTTCCTTGGCCAGGGAAGAAGGTCTGTCCATTGGGCAGGGTTACCTTTGGGAATGGACTCCCGCTTGCAAATATTCCCCGGCCCTGATCAAAGAGAGAGAAACAGGCATCCAGATTCATTAGAGAAGTCTTAGATTTCTGCTGCTCACCATGATCTGTGCTCAGGGGACACAGGTAAACAAGGGGACAAATCTCCAGCCAGTCAGTGAGAGGCATCTCCATCACAGTCACCTCCAGCTGACACTTGTAGAGGACTTTGTCCCCAAAGCCATGAATAGGGCCATGAACAGGGCCACTGAGCATTGAGTGAGTGTTTGCACTGCAAATGGTCTGACCTTGCTGAGGAGTCTCTCTATCTCTCTATCTCCATCTGTGGAGTGTGAAGAGAGACTCATGTGGGAGAAAGGTCTGGGGTTGTGTGATTGTTCTGGGCAGAGGCAAGTGGTGGGGAGGGTAAAGGAAAGAGTGAGACAAGGGCTCCTCTCTCGTGCCAAGTCAATTGACATGGCAATAATTGTCCAGTGACTTTGGATCTGAGTTGGGTGACTACGCTGTTACATAAACAATTAGGTTGGCAAAACATAGGGAACAGAGACCAGGAAGGATGGGACGTGCCAGACACCTGTGGGTGAAGGAGGCAAAGCACTATCTTTATAGGATGACAAAGTAATTCAGGCTGGTAGGGACCCAAACTCCTGCTCCCATAGCACGGCCAGCTATGAAATCAGAATAGGTTGTTCCGGGCTTTATCCAGTCTGGTCTTGAAAACTTGCAAGGTCAGAGACTGCAGAAGCAATCAGGACCTCTCATCCACCTTCTGACCCTCCTCACAGCATTTTTCTTTATGACCAACTTGAACCACTCTTATTTCAACTTACACACTCTGTCACTTGTCTGCCCACCATGTAACACTGTGGTTTCCTTGGTACAGTCATGGCCACAGTGTACCTGGAGCATCCAGCTTCCGTTGGCTGAACTCCAGTACACAGAATCACAGAATAGTTAGGGTTGGATGAGATCTGTGGAAATCTAGTCCAACCCTTCTGCCAAGGCAGGGTCACCTAGAGCAGGTTACACAGGAATGTGTTCAGGTGGGTTTTGAATGTCTCCAGAGAGGAGACAGGGCAGCCTGTTCCAGTGCTCTGCCACCCTCAATGTAAAGAGGTTCTTCTGAATGTTGAGGCGAAACTTCTCGTGTTTTAGTTTGTGACCACTGCTCCTCATTCTGTCACTGGGCACCACCAAAAAGTACCTCGGTGAGGCGGTAGCACTGCTCTGCTGTGCACTCCGCTTTACTTGTAGGGTTGCTCAGGGCAAACACAATGGGCCTCTCGTTGAAGGCTGCCATGTCCTTCAGTAACTTCTCAGTGAAAGCTCCTGCAACAGCTGCAACACCTGAAACAACAACAGCAGAGTGAGGTGGTGCTTTCTGACTGTCTGACTTCAGTGCATTGGGCTGATCCCTCTGGAATGCCTCTGTTGGTAAATGAACTGTGAGAGAGAACAGGCTCCATTTCTAAAGATGCAGATGATGTTCCTTTCTCATATGGTGAAATTAAAAGCCTATCTCAAAATACAGCACTAGTGTTTTGACCAGTCTGACTGCATCACTCTGACTCCCAAAGACCTGCCTGAGGTGCCTGCTGTCATCCTCGTCCTGCTCAGCCTACCAGGGCTACCTTTGTTGCTGAGAGCCTCAGATCCTGCCTCCCCTAGCACCTTCCTCTATAGCCCTGTTTGGAAGGGCTCCTACAGCTCCAAAAGAGAGGAAGCCTGTGCTCCATGGTTGAAGGGAAAAGGATATGGAGAACTCAACTGACAAAATGCGAGTAAAAAAAGCTCATTTTGTTTTGACTAGGAGAACAAAAAGAGACTCTGGAAGAAAGACAGAAACTCCCTAAGTCCTGAATTGACATGGAAAGATTGTGTTAAGTGAACTCCACCTATAATTGCTGTAGGCTTCACTTTCTGTACAACCTCTTCGAGTGTGTCCACACTGGGGTGGTCCTGGGCAAACATTTCTTTCTCATGGTTCAGGTGGCTCCTGCCCTGTGAGGAAAAAGGAGTCAAGCTTCGGTCTGTTGGCAAAAGGTGGAGACATAATGTAGCAACACATCTTCTTCAGTTCATTTCATCTCTTGGCCCTCCAGCTAAAACAGATTCCACAGAGCAGGACCTCAGCATCAGGCAGTCAGGCATCAATGTCACATTGGGCTGATCCCTGCTCTTTTCACTCACCAAAGTACATTGTGTGGAGGAAGGACCTAGCTGGCATACATTTGTATGTAAAACACAAGTGTCCTCCAGTCTGAGGAGGAACAACTCTGAGGGGATACAGGAAGTGCAGAATGGAGCTGGGCCAGGCTGTGTCACCAAGCAGGGCACAATGCTGTTGTTGTAATACCCCATAAGACATACAGGATTTCCAGCCCTGCCTTAGACCATGGCCAGCAGTATACCCTTCCACTTTAGAGGCCCAGCCCAAAGTGTTGCCTTTAGGGCAGCCATTGCTGCTGGCACACTTGTCCCCATGACACCTAGTCCTCTGAAAGCAGGAGCAGCTCTGCTGACACCAATAAAACCACAGCTTTCATTGCAGGGCTGAGCAGGGGTTCAAGGTAGCTGCCTGCTCTGGCCTCTCTAGCTAGTAGGGGTGGCAGGCGAGTGGAGCTCAGCTCTGGAGACAAATTCACCTTCACAATCAGTCCCTTGGAGTCCACCATCCAAATTTTTTTGATGGCATCATCTCGTGAAATTCCTTCCTTTTCCATGGCCATGAGGATGAGATTAGCTATGCCCATTGCAGCCTGGAACACAGTATATAAACACTTAATTAGGGTATCATCACGTTCACAGGGGAAGATTTTAAATGAGGGGTGGGTTGGGTCATTCCCCAGCACTGCACATAGCAGGGAGACTTTCTGCTCCATGGTTTTACAGTGCCATGGCATGGGGCTAAGTTTAGCATGGTAGGTGCTGCCATAAATAAAAAACCTCACAATCATTCAGCAGAGTAGGCTGCAGGTGAGGCTGGAGCAGGGGAGTTGGTACCTTGACAGGTAGAGGCTGTCTCCATCACTTGAACCAGCTATTGCAGAGGATGAAAAAGGGCAGACACTTAACAAATGTGGCTGGCAATGCCAGTACAGAGGAACAGTAACAGACCTTCCCAAAGTTCCACAGTAGGTGGGCGTGGAGACAGATCCTGGACCAGTGCCTTTAGTCCACAGACAAGGCTTTATAGGTTCTTTCTTCCCACTCTCTCTTTGAGCAAGGTGCCATACAGACTACCTGATGTCTGCTATGGGGGCAATATGACTGACTCCAAAAAGCAAAGTTGTGTTCTTAGAGTTCTTTGAGTCCACTGAACACTACTGCTAAAAAAGTTCTAGTTTACCCTAGATACCAACTCTGAGGACTCAAACCAGCCTCCTTAATATTCTTGTGACACCTTGCCTCATGAGATACTTCTCTAAAGGTATTTAAGGTCCCACTGCATGGGCAGACTTGTAGTATTCCGGGAGTCTGCCTAGGACTTGTGGGCCAAGAGGTCACTGAAATATTGTTGGTAACTTCCACATAGCAGCAAGATCTACCTGTTGGGCCCAAACCTGCCCAGTGACCAACTTCTGTACTTTGTTTTCGTAAGTCAAGCCTTGTGCGAACTTTCATGGTTGACTTTTCTCTCTCTAAACTTGAAGTTAGATCGTATTTAGGAACAAGCTCAAAAACATTCCTACCTCTCCAGCTCCCTGGAAAACAAACTTCTGGTCAGAGAGCTTGTTCTTCGTGATCCTTAAAGCTGCAAAGATGCCAGCGACTGCAACAGATGCTGTGCCTGAAAGAGACAAACACCATAAGATGGACATCTTGGCAAATGGATTGTCTACCCTGTTGATATACTGTTAGAAATGCTGTGGTAGAAACCATTCTCTTAGATTCTGTGACTAAAAGATCAGAGTGCCTTCCCTATGCTGAAATATTAGTATTCAAATTCCCCTGCAAGGCAGAAGAACAAAAATTTCCCTCCATGTAGAGTCAAAGGGACACTGAATCCTAGATGGACAGAACTTAATACCTGACTCCCAAGGGTATAAGATGCTGTCGTGGGGTGAAAATGAAAGTAAAACTGGTCTTTTTTCCTACTGTGTGGGGTCCGATGGGCTGCGGGGGACCCCCGCCCGCACGGGCCGAGAGCGCGCCTGGAGCCGGCGGTGGGGGGCTGTGGGCAGCACTGGCGCCCGCGCAGGTTCAGTGGCCCCCTCTCCCTGCTGTGCCGTGCAGGGCGGCGTGGCTGTCCTTGGGGCTCGGCGCTGGCCGCGGTGCTGAGAATTACTGGCTGTGCCAGGCGCTGCTGGCTCCAGCCCAGCCCGCCGCTGTGGGGGACCCGGCTGGTCGGCGGCGGAGAATCTCACCACGGGCGGTGGCGGCGGTGAGCGCGGGCGGCGCTGGCCGAGCGGCGGNATTATCTGCGGCTATTGCCCGGGTTTAAAGACCACATCTCTTCCATCAGCACTGAAATCCCTTCACGGGGGGCTAAAGGGAGGGGGAGGGGGGCTCGCGGTTTCTAACTGTCTGAGTGTCTTTCTTCAGAAAAAGCTGAGCGGAGGCTCGCACTGCTGTAGGTCCTCAGATCGGTCGCGGGCCTTCTCTAATTATCCCGGCGTCTGTTCGGGAGCCCAAGAAAGAGACCAGCATTATTCCAGAGCGTTCTCACCCAACACGGGCCCTGGGAAAGCTTAATTTGTCTGGTTTTTTTGCACTTTATTGTCGGGTTTTTCTGTGTGTGTGAAATAAACTGTGATATTTGTGTGTTTTCTTTCTTTTTGGGTGTGTGTGTGACTTCTCTCAGACATCTCTTGTCAGAATTGCTATTTTAAGTGGTAAAACCACGACATATGCATGTGACTTGTCTGAGGTCACATAAAACATCTGTAGCAAAACTTGGGTCCCCTTGTTACAAAATCCTTTTGATCATGGAGTTACCACCCTCTTCTTCTATTTATCTTCACAGCCCACCACCACCATTTTGTTTTTTTACTCTCCTAAAACTCTCATACCCCGACTCAGCACCATCACACCTTGCTGCCAAGCATTAAAGGATCATTGAGAACAGGAGTTGGTCCCAGATTAGTGAGAAATATTGCAGTAAATGGAGTGCAGAGTCCTGCTGTTACAGCCACCACGATATCTACAGCTTTCCATCCATCAAGGGAGGTAGATGTCCAGACTGAATAAACCTGCCTTTACCCCATATAAATCACATGTAGTATTAATCTAATGTCCTATCCCAGGTGAAAGAACATGGTGGGAGGGAATCAAATAAGGCACAAGCTAATAAGGATTTAAGCACTGGTGGTATCTCAGGTCACCTAGGCAAGCTGGATGCAAATGTTAAAGGGGACCTGGAAATGCAGGAGGAAGTTTGATCACAGAATATGTAAAGTTGAAAGGGACCTATAAGGATCATCAAGTCCATTAATTTTATCTCTCAACATTTTAAAGGATATCAGTTTGGATATGCCCTAGTTCTGATCTGTCCCCAACTCTAATACTGGTTTCTACATTGTCATCTTTAGAAGCTTTGTAAGAAATCAGGGAATCCACAAGTAATGAGTCGTGTGTGAGTTGTCATGGGTAGGGCAGGCAATAAACACTTTTAGAATTATAAACCCAGTTTCACCAAATTTCCAGCATTTTCTATTTTCTTGCCCATGTAATCAGCCAGTGCATCAGGGTTTCAAGCATCCAGTCCTTCACTGAGGTCCCCTGCAGGGTCTTTAGGACCTGGGAGGCTTCCAGGCATCAGGGAACAGTCAGGCTGGGAAACAGCATCTCGTGAGCTGTCATGACCACAAGGAGTGACACCAGCAGATGGAGCTGCCTTGTCTCTCAAGGACTCAGAAAACAAATTCAGCTTTACCTGCTCTTTTTCTTTAGTACAAAAGCTACAGCTAAGCTAGGAATCTACTGGTACATCACTGGGGAGTGATTCACTCTTTTTATTAATTCCATGCTAGCAGAAAACCTAATAGGAGCACAGTTAGTCTGACAAAGAAGTAATTTTATTGATATGGCTTATCTTGTTTAGGGAATATATACAAGCTACTCTGACAAAGAAAATCTTTTTTGGCCAGAGCAGAAGTATTTGTTAGTACCATTTGCTCACCAACATTTTGGGATTATAACTCAGATAAATTTAGTTCTCCAAAAATTAAAAATTAGCCTCCCTTAAGAATGATTCTGGTTTAGCAGAGGTGACAGCAGGCACGTTCCTGCAGCAAACATTAGTGCTGTGGTGTCCACACTGGTAGACCAGTACAGAATGGCAGCATCACTTCACAGAATCATAGAATGGTTTGGGTTGGAAGAGATATTAAACATCATCTAGTTCCAACTCTCCTGCCATGTGCAGGAACACCTTTCACTAGACCAGGTTGTTCCAAGCCCCATCCAACCTGACCTTGAACACTTACAGGGATGAGCACTCCAAGCATTCATGTCTTAAACATAAAATAGACTAGACTAATGATTGATGGCTTTGTAAACTTCTTTCTTGCAATGAATCACTTGAGACACTTGCTTCAGCACCAAGGATGAATTCCCTTCATTAGCTCAGAAAACAGTTTGTATCTTTACGTTTCCAGACCCTCTGAGGTCAGTCAGTTTAAAAAGGCGTTGATGAGGAGGAAACCAGCCACTCAGTGTCCTGCTGCTTCAGTATTATCATGTTAGACAACTGAAGGAAGCATATAAAGGATTTCTTCTTGCTTCTTCTGGACTAAATTTCTGCCTTTTTATGCTGTATTTAGAATAGTGTATTTGCCTGGTGAAATGCAACTGGAATAGAAAAATTACAGAGGAAGATAATGAATATTCAAGAAATTTAAAGTAATGCCAAATAATTGTCTAGTTTTTAGATTTTGTGCTTTATGGATGTCACATATCTAGTCCATGCTCATTCTCTGTATTCTGGTAAGTGTAAAATCACCAGGACTGTTTGGTGTGCTGCCATGCCAGATGCTAAGGATGGGACTCCTCTAAACAAATATGTATGATCCTCCTCATGCTCATGCTGAAGCAGGCACCTGAATTGGGTCAAATGAAGTACACCCTAGGAAAGTCACTACCACTACATTTTTTAAGAGTAACAAGATAATTGGAATATATGTAGACACTTCTGTTGCAGACATCTGAACTGTAAAAAAACGGATCCCACCAAGGCAGTTTGAACTGCAATGAAATGGGGAGAGACCAGGGTCCCACAGTTGTCAGCAACACCAAGCTTGTGACAGGGAGTAGAGTATGAACATTTATGTGTACACTCACACATGTTTACACACTATCTCCCAGGCTTACTTTACACAGAAATCCCCAAATCCCTGTGTGGGTGGGAGCAGGAAACTGATCAGAGTTAAAAATCCAGAAGTGAAACAATTACAGTATGACAGTGTAAGTGTCAGTCACAGCATTAGCAGCAACAGATGCCTGGAAAATATTTAAATGTAAGAAACGTAACTGGAGAAATAGCTTGTTTTTCTTGGTCCTGACCCAGGAAAATTTGCTTTATACCCTATAATTGTCAAGAAGTCTGATGGGACAAATGCTGCCATCTACAAACCCATTTAAATGGGAAATACTCTTGGGACGTTCAGCAGAGGGACTTGAGGTATTTTTTAAAGATGACACTAGCAGGAATTTGAGAAATGAGGTGTATGGATTCAGTTTGCAGATCAGCATGCACTTTGCAGAACAGACACCTGTGGGATTGGGTGTGCCATTACTCATCTTCCTGCATTTGTACTGCAGCTCTGACTAACAACAGCAGGATTCTGTTCAGCTCTGCCACTCCTAATCTTCCTCCTCTCTCTCCAATGTGTTTCTAATCCTTCCACATCTCCCAAACTGCATCTCACCCCCATTACTTACTTAAAGTTTCTGTACCTTGGCCTGAGCTCAATATTTTTCTTTGATAATTACAATTTCTAAGCAACAACAGAGCATCTCTGTGGAGGAGAGTTCACAGCTGGCTCATGTAATGAACTGGCTAATCATTGTGCTTCAGTTCTGAAAGAATGATGCAATCAGATTGGGGCAGGGAACTCCTCAACATGAATTGTGTCAAGAAAAAAACAGTTACCCTTCAACATATTTGTCTGTTTTCCAAAGAGAATGAATGCTGCTATTGTGGATAACTGCTTCCTTAAGTAATTAGCAAGAGCCAGACTGGCTGGTATCTGAGGTAAGATATGGAGGAGCAGAGAGAGAAGAAAGGAAAGTGCCTGCAAATCATCCTGTCTATCCAAGACTCAAAGTGAGTGCTCAACATGGTATCACAAAATAGCAAGTAGACCTTAGGACCCTCTCTGGGAAGTTCAAAGCAACAAGATCAGCACAGAAAAGAGGCATTTAAAACTAAGGTATACTCAGGAACATGGCCACCCCTGTAGGAATGAACCTCTGACACTCAGGCACATTCAGAATATTGTAAAACACCTCTGGCTTGACGTTGTTGACGTTCCACCTGTACTACTCTAAGTGAAAACGAGCCCCAGTAGATGTCAGTAGAGCTACACTGGAGCAAAACACGGAAACACCTTGTTGGGACACTGAGCAGACTGAGAGGCAAGCAGCTTAGAACACTGAGTTATGGACAGCACTGGCACTAGGGAAAGTTGCTGCCCAGTGCTGATGTCAAGGTTGTGCTGTGGGTGACAGCACCCAGTGGCTAAGCAAGGAACATGGGAGAAAGTGTGCACCCCGTGGTGCTTGGGGTAGGAGTCCCCTCATCCTGACGGCTGCCACTACCGTGTCACCTGGTACAGGGGGCTGGCTGACCTGAGCTGAGCATCACCATCTGATGCTAAATCCTTCTGGTGGCAGCAGCAATGGCAACATGAAACCACACCACTGCCTGTTTCTTCACACAACACCTGTGAGGGTGATTCCCACTTCTCCACAGCACACTGGTGGAAGAGATGGCCAAATCCAGCCTGATCTTTTATTTTTTTAGTCTTTGACCTGCCTGCTTATACTTCACTCTCCCAAAACCATGCCAATATGAGGGCCCAGGGAAGAGCAAACTTCAGTTTAACAGCTCCAGGAAAAGGCAGCCAAAAAATATACCTAAATTTATAGATGAGGAGGAAGCATAGAGCTTTTCCAAATCCTGGTTCACATTAACTCCCTGCAGCAGTCCCACCCATTACTGGAAAGCAGAGTGGAGCTTGTCCAAATCCACTGCAAATACATAATCAAAAGCCAAACGCAACAAAGCTAGAGCAAAAAGGTGCTGAAATGTTTGCAGCTCAAGGTCTTCCCCTTCATGGCTGCAGGCTAGTGTTAGCCTTAGGAAGAAAATAAGCCTAGAAACAGTATGGAGTAAGTCAATGAGAAGAGCAGTGAAATGCAAAGCATCAGTGCTCAGGGATGGAAACTCACTTTCTTCAGTAACACTAGGGACACTGGTCACCCAGAAGAGGTGGTGGGATGGAGAAGAGCTGCCTGACAATGGAGATGCCAACAGAGATTCTGTGGATGCTGTTCCATAAAACCAAGCTAAACCAGGTATGAGCACAGCACTGTTCTGTTCATTTTGCCTCCTTAGCCTGGACTTAAAAGGTCACAGACAACTTAACACAGAGGTGACCTGTGCTGTTCTTCTCTGCAAAGGAGGAGTTGGCAGCGGCACCTAGTGCACAAGAAAAACAGGACAGGAAAGGGTAACAAGTGTCATAATCTCCCAAATGACAGAAGATAGGGGCCTGGTCTTTAGAAAGCTGCGCTGCCAAGCACAAAAAACTGGGGCCCATTTACAGACTGGCTTTCTGGCCTGGCCTGTAGTAGTCAGCGTGTGACTTTAACACAAACTTAGGAACTGGCTCTTGATTAGTTAATGTAGTGGCACTGAGGGAAAATGCAGGAACTTCTTCTGCTGCCAGGCGCAGCAGGTCCAGAGGGACAAGTAATGGTGAACCTTCACAAGGCTAACATCTCCACACCTATCTCCAGGCTGGGTCAATCCCTAGGGAAAGTGTGCTGCTCAAGACCTGCCTGGCAGGACATTGCCTGCGTTGTTCTACAGTACAGTATTGTACTGCACTCCCTTCCTATTGTGCTTCCCCCCTCTTTAGCATCCTGTGGTAATTACTGATGCATTTTCCATGCCAGCTGAAAAAACAAAGTAAGATACTGAACCATTTTAATCTGCTGAAATTTGTTACTGCCGAGCCAAAAACTCGTTTCACCTGCTTCTCACAGAACATGCAAACATGCCTGTGAAACAGGCCACATTTAAACATGATTGACTTCTAACTTGCCCAAATGTTTAAAGCAGCTCAGATTTGTGGCACTCGAGTCAGCTTGTTCCCAGCCTCAGCTGAAGTCTGGAGCACTGTTCCTTCAGGCTAGGCACTGAAGTGTCCTGGAAAGGTTATGGAAAGGTTATCTGCTAGGATAATGAAAAAAGGTGGTTGGTGGGTCAAGAGATATTTTGAGGCTCATCAGCAGTCACATGTCCAAAAAACAAGAGGAATCATTACTCTAATGGCTGGGAAAAGACTCAGATGAGTTTTGTGAAAGGGAAATCCTGAGTGCTGCCTGCAGACTACTTTAGTTGTGGAGGGACTATGGAAATACAAAAGACTGAGGGTTTTTATTGTGACTAGTGATTTGATGGTTCTCATCTTGAACTACCTTGAAGAAGTCTCATTTAAATGGTGAAGGTGTTCAGGATTTCTAAAATCCTGTCTGTGTACACTGTCTCAAACTAGGTACATGTGAAACTCTGTGATCGGTGGTTCTTTGAGATAAATCAGTTATGTTTTTATCAGATCTAGTTTTAAAAGACTGCTAAAGATGGCCAGAGCCAGGAGATAACAGGTTTTACGATTTTGTGCGCTGTTCTCTCTGCCCTGCCTGTATGTGTGAAAGGCTTTTGAACGACATGATCAGATACAATTAATTAAATAACACATCAAAGATTTCTTAATTTTTCTGCAATTCTGATGAAACTTGCAGAACAACTTCTGCTGTTCAGTACTAAGTAAGTACCATAGAAGGTAGCCGAGTAGGTCAGGTATGATTTGCCTTAGGAGATCCATACTATTCTCATTCACTTTCATGTTCCTAGGTGGACCTTCAAGAAGATTTACTTCATAAACCCTACCTACTGAGGTTAGGCTAAGTGGGTGAAAATTCCCTGGATCCTTCTTCTTGCCTTTCTTGACAATAAGTGTGACATTTGTCTTTTTTTCAGAAATTAGGAATCTCCTCAATCACAAAAACCTTTCAAAGACTTACTTTGTAATGCCATTAGCCACATACCTCAGATGCATCTGTAGATGTATCTCATCAGGTCTCATGGACTTTGTCTGTTGAATAATTCCTACTAAACAGGCAGGAATCCATAGAAACCCTGTAACTTTGTACACTTAAGGTTCTCAGCATGGAACTAGGGTTCTATGTGCTTCCTTTGATCTGCATGAGGCCTTTGAAATAATCTCCCAAAACATCCTTGTAGCCAAGCCGGACAGATACAGACTGAATAAGTGGGTGAAAACATGGATGGACTGCTAGGCTCAAAGGCTTGTAGTCAGTGGTACAAGAGGCCAATACTGCTTAAGTTCTTTAACAACCCGTACGATAAGACAAAATGCACCCTCATAAAGTTCATGGATGATTACAAATTAGAGATAGTGACTGATACAGTGATGGGTGTAACAGCCATTCATAGGGATCACAGCAGGCTGAAGAAATGGGCTCAGGGAAACCTTATGGGTGTCATCAAAGGCAAATGCAAAGTCCTGCAGCTTTGCAGAAGAAGACTTTGGGGTAGTGGTGGACAGCAAGTTGAAGATGTGCCAGCAATAAGCCTTTGTGGCACAGAAGGCCAACAGCCTGCTAAACTGTGTCAACAAAAGTCTAGACAGAAGGTCAAAGAAAGTAATAGTTGTTTTTTCTTTCAGCAGTTTTAAGGTCACCCTAGACTAGCACCTCCAGTTTGGGGCTTTCAGCACAAGAAATATACAGACAAACTGCAGCAAGAAGAGGACTGAGGTACTTGGGATTGAATGGGCTGAAGAAGACTGAGTGTATCTAATTTCTGTTTACAACTATTTACTGAGTGTTTGTAAAGAAGCCAGATTGTTCTCAGAGGTGCAGAACAAAAGGCTGAGGAGCAAGTTGCATCTAGCAAAGTTCCGGCTAGATATTAGGGGGAAAAATGCACAAGGCAGATGAGAAAACTTCGGAACAGGTAGTACAAAGAGATTGTGAATACCCATCCTTGTAGACATTGAAAAGCAATTGGCTGGACAAGGCTCTGAGGAACATGATCTAATGTCAAAGTTGGATCTAAGTTAGAAATCACCTTTTATGTGACTGAGGGCTGGGTGGTATCTAGAGGTCCCCTCCAAACTCACGTCTTCAATGACTTTATATAATTTTCTGCATGAGGCAGGAATCCAGAGATACCTGCTTCAGAGATTCCCCATAATTGACACTTTGTAAGAATTTTAAGATGTCTACTTTCTGCTTATCACTGTGAACAACTAAGTGGAGCAAAGTTAGAGTAGAAAGAGCAGGGGCTAAAGCAAGCGTGACAGAGTTCAAGAGATGTTTGGATGATACTCTTGGGCACATGGTGTGACTCTTGGGGATGATCCTGTGAAGGGTCAGGAGTTGGACTTGATCGTTGTGGATCCCTTCCTACTCAGCATATTGTGTGTTTCTCATGTCCCTCCAATTTCCTATGTGCTTCACAGCCCACCCTGGTACTTCACTGGGAAAAAGGAAGAAGTGACAATCTATTTTTCTCCCTTAGAGCTGAAATTGAAGATGTTGTCCCTTGCATGAACCCAGGCAGAGCTGGGAGAGGACTGATGTCATCACCCCCACAGGGAAGGAGAAGCACTCCCTTAATGGGAGCTCCACTGCAAGCCAGCTCCCAAGTTAATGGCTTTCAGAGTAAGAACAATCCCAGTTTGTGGTACCTGGCAGGAGTCCTGCTCAGCATCAGTAAGCTGGCTTCAANGATGATACTCTTGGGCACATGGTGTGACTCTTGGGGATGATCCTGTGAAGGGTCAGGAGTTGGACTTGATCGTTGTGGATCCCTTCCTACTCAGCATATTGTGTGTTTCTCATGTCCCTCCAATTTCCTATGTGCTTCACAGCCCACCCTGGTACTTCACTGGGAAAAAGGAAGAAGTGACAATCTATTTTTCTCCCTTAGAGCTGAAATTGAAGATGTTGTCCCTTGCATGAACCCAGGCAGAGCTGGGAGAGGACTGATGTCATCACCCCCACAGGGAAGGAGAAGCACTCCCTTAATGGGAGCTCCACTGCAAGCCAGCTCCCAAGTTAATGGCTTTCAGAGTAAGAACAATCCCAGTTTGTGGTACCTGGCAGGAGTCCTGCTCAGCATCAGTAAGCTGGCTTCAAGTTGAAGGGTCTGAGTCACTTTCATTCTGTGGGGTTAGGATGGATTTGGTAATACAGTAATTTGTAGGACAAAAATAAAGTAGATGTTAATATTTTAAACTGTTTTTCTGTACATGTAAGCCCTGGGGCAGTAAGGGAGACCTAAGGGAGCTTAAGAGAAGTAATTTATACTTCTTTCCCATATCTCAGCTCTGTGTGTGTGTTTAGGCGCACTGCATCCAGAGTTCCACTAACCAATGGGCAATGAGTTTAAATTAGTATAGCTCAGGCCTGATCTAACTTGTACTGCTTGTATCTGAGATGTGTTTTTAAATCAACATACTTAAAACAATACTGGCTCAGAAGCTGGGATAATTCAGGCTTCAGGATGTCTGTTCCTGTCTCACTTGAGTAAAATGAATCAGGCCGGCTTATACAAGGCTTTGTATACTTCTCATTAATTATTTAAACACCATTTACACTGAACTCTACCACTTTTTGAGCCTCTCAGGGCCTGGGAGACATGTTGGCCATTACCTCAGCTTTGCTGCTGTCATTTCTTTTTGATGCTGGAAGAGTTCTGTTAACCACTCTAGGGGAGAACAAATCTGTTCTCAGATTACTGCAGAGTTAGCATCCACAGAGAGGAAAAAAGCTGGCTTACCTTTACGTTTATGTATGGAATCAAGAGGATAACAATAGAGGGACAATGCCAGGATCAGCTAATGACCACCTGGCTTGTAGAAACGGAAAGCTTTGTGTAACTGTTAAAACGTTAGCATTGTTTTAACTAAACTATAGAAAATTATTGGAATTCTCTAAATTACCTGAATACTCTAAAGCACATAATCCATTTTCTTCCTTGAGCAACATTTCTGCAATGAACAGCTAAATTCCTAAAACCAATGGAGAATCACTTTACAACTCAGATGGCTGTGCTTTTGGTTGTAATTTTAAAAGCTTATGTCAAAATTCTAAAATTTGTCAGACATATGACTGTTGTATAATAAACAGTCTTGATATTAATCACCTTTTCTAATGAAAAGGTGAAGTTTAAATTTGATTTTCCTAACAGTACTTACCCTGAATATCATCATTGAATGTACAATATCTGTTGCGGTATTTTTTGAGGAGACGAAAAGCATTAGCATTGGCAAAATCTTCAAACTGGATCAGACAATTCATGCCGTACCTGCAAGGTTAAGGGTAATTTAAAATGGATAAACATATTTACACNAAACAGTCTTGATATTAATCACCTTTTCTAATGAAAAGGTGAAGTTTAAATTTGATTTTCCTAACAGTACTTACCCTGAATATCATCATTGAATGTACAATATCTGTTGCGGTATTTTTTGAGGAGACGAAAAGCATTAGCATTGGCAAAATCTTCAAACTGGATCAGACAATTCATGCCGTACCTGCAAGGTTAAGGGTAATTTAAAATGGATAAACATATTTACACNCACTCAGAAATGCAGAGTCATCAAGAATAAACTATTTGTAACTCAAGTGGCTTCTTAATACGTATACCTATATACCTATATTTGTGCATCTTTGGACTTTTGGTACGACAAATTTTCAGAGGAGCTTCTCAAAGCAAAGGAGATGCTCTTTTGTATTGCAGCTGCCATGTCACAATAAAGCAAATCTGACTGCAAAGAGAACACCAGTTAAAGGGACACCACCAAGTGCCCAC
>VYZS01038540.1:0-13336 GCA_013400695.1 Neodrepanis coruscans
GGCTCTGGGGAAGAGGTTTATACAGAAAAATGTTAAGTCTCTGTAGGAACAGGTTGCAGGTCTTGGAGCTGAAGTAACATTCTGTCTCTGCACCATGGGAAATCTTTCCTATGAAACCTTTTTCTGTGAAATGCTCGAAATTATTGGTTTTCTGCTAGAAAGAATGGAGCTATGTTGGCAAGGACTGGGGTCACATTTCTCTTTTCACAGACACTGCATGAGAAAGCTGCCATGGCTCACTGCTCACATTCTGTTTTTCCAAAAATCTCTTCGGGGCTCTCTCTTACTGGTTCACGTTTGCCCACAGCAACCACGTGGGTGTCTGTCGTTAGTTTAAGTGCAAACACAGGAATCACAGTGGAAACACCTGACCCCAGATTCCCATCCCACAAAAGAACGTTTTTCACTTTCACCTGAACTGTGCTGTGCCCACTTAGGAAGCAGAGAACATACAGTTGCTGACCCAGTAACAGCTGTGTAAGGAAAATACAGAGGGGGCTGATAAGGAGCCATAAACCAGCCAGTCCTACAACAGCTACTCAGCATCACACAGCAGCCTGGAAACATTTGAATCAACATTTGAAAAAAAGATCACAAATACAAAGATAACAAACTCCAAGCTCTGCATCTTTCAGGCAGATACAATACCCATTACTTTTGTGAATTTCCACATAAACTTCACACAGCACGTTTGTCTCTGTGCCTAAGCAGAACAAGAGGTTTGGGGTTGGTGGTTCTTTGTGCTTTGTTTGTTTAAGAGAAGTGTATTGTCACCAAACTTTTCCACGAAAGTGATTCAGACAAGTTTCTCATTTTCAAAGCATTCTATGGAAGTAAATTAAGTTCTCAAAACATATTTTTCTAATAAAATCCTGCATTTAAAAATACTTCACTTTTACATTAAATGTACAATGGAAGGAAATGTGCCAGCTCAGGCTCAGAGTTTCAGCATTTTGCTTGTGTGTCCAAAAATTATTTTATGCAGAATTTGTGAAAAATCTGAGCCTGACTTTTCACTGTAGTTGGGTACTGGAAAAAAACCTTTGGAGCAGGAAAGGTCTCACATTTGCCACAATTCAGCAAACAGTCCCATTTCTGAAAAGCAATTTATACACTTGCTTGCCTTCATTCCGTTTCTCTGCTTTACACCCCTTTTCATGCTCTACAGGCTCTTTAGGAAACACTCCCCAGAGTGCTCCTTCATGGCCCCTTTGCACTGCATGGGCTTAGTTACATCCCTTTTGTCTCAAAGTGTCTCCTCCGATGATCTGCTGGAGAAAAGCTGAGCACTCTCTGGGTCAGGGTTTCGGCTCCCCCTGCTCAGAGCAGGGGAGGGACTCACTGTGCTGAGCAACAGAAAGGACACAAACCCATAACTGCTTAAGAGAAAAGAAAAAGCCATTGTAACCGCCTGTGTGCTACTGTGTCATGGAAATACTCCCCTCCTCAGGAGCAGGGGGAGCACAAAGGGATTCTATGTTGTATTTCTCTGCCTGAGAACCCGCAGTTCTGAGTGCTGGATACAAATTCATGCCTTAAGAGTTGAGATTTTTCACTGCAGCCAACCAGCTCTCCATCATTACACAAAGACCACTCATGGTTTTGTCAGACTCCTTGCATTTACAGAACTGGAACAGGAGCAAGGTTGGGCATTCCTGAAAATCCCACCTTCCCGAGGGTGCCTTAGAAAACTGCACTGCCACAGCTGTGCAGAGGAAGATTCTAAATGCCACTGGGACTCCACTGCACCCCCTGCAAGGTGTGACATAGAACTACTGGGGGTAATTCTTTCTCCAAGACTCCTCCAGAGTAACAAGGGCAGAAACACAGTGAAGGCCTATAAATGGTTAGGGGGTGCACAGAGCTTCTTACCTGGTGTCTCACAGGCACAAAGTCAGTGCCCAAACACAGCTTTGCTTATAGTTGGCTTGTTTGAAAATAGAGCACATCAGCTCTCCTTTCACAGCTCAGCTGCTCTGAGGATTTCCAGATACAAAATTTACATCTGCTCAGAATGAGTGAACAAAATCCCCCCCAGTATCCCCAGGCCTACTTCAAAATCAGTTTCTGAATCCAAAATGTCTAAAACAAAAAACTTTTCTACTTCCACCTTTCCTTCATAGTCTTATTTCTCTTGTGTGTTTTGGCAAAGGGAATTTATAAATTCAACTAGATTGTTTACAGTATAATCTCAAATAATTAGCAGATTATTATTAGTTTCCAGCCATGATCTGATTCAAAGAAGACTAAAATTATCTGAAACTTCCAGATGCCCAGATTTCCCAGAACTCTGGATTTGGTCCTGTCCATGCTGCCTGTTTCCCTACCAGCACTTTAGAGCTGGAGCCTTGTGCTCAGTCAGGTTACAAACACAGGAGCTGGGAGCTCCCCAGCCTGGAGTTCCACATGCTATTTCCATGGCCTGCCTGCAAACCCCCTGCATGTCCAGCCTTGCCACTGCCCCTGCCAATCACTGTCCTCTGACTGAGAAAGGGAGAGGACTGAGCACAGCCACCCAAAAATAGGAAGCTGTAGCATTACTCACCACCTTGAGGACTTGCCTGCTCTTCCTTTTCAATTACTCAGCAGATGCTCTTTAATCAGTTACTCAGTTTTTACATGCACCTGCCAAAACCCAATTCTGCAGGACAGGCATCCACCCGCAGAATTCAGCAAGGCACTTCCTGCTCCCCCCTCCTCCAGGGGGGAAGAACAAGGCATTTGGAATGAGCCTCACTGCTTCAACCTGTACCAGCATCACACCAAGCACTGTGGGTCAGCAACTACCCACTCATTCCCCTGGCAAAAGTGGAAATCTGTAAGGACAAGATTCCCAAAATTCTACTACTGAGCTGGTTTTGAGGTAGGTGCAATAAAAAAGGGCAAAACTACCTGCCCCGTGAAGGAAAATGCTATTTCTAAAAGAGCCAGAGTTCTTAAAAATTCCAGTTGGCCAAATACAGTCCCCAGTGCCAAGGTTCCATGTCCTGTTCTCAGACTGAGACTTGGAAAATGAGTTCACTTCAAGTATTAATACAGGGGTGGGGGCTCCTGTGTTGTGTGTGTGGTTTTTGCTTCTTGCAGTGAAAACGGAGAAGGGATATGGCTCAAAAAAACACATTTTTTAAAACAAATATGTCAACTATAGGAAATTGCTTAACTGGAATGTGGCAACTTGCCACATTCTCTCTTTTAAAACAGCAAAACAGCTTTATTTTAACAAGCTGCTATGAGATTGCATTTTGGGATTGTCAGGAAGAGCAAAATACACTAAAACCTACTCTGTTCAAAATGCTTTGAGCCTGTAATGCAGGCTTCCTTAGCTCAGATTTTAAGAGGAAAAAAGAAAAGCTTTGGTATGTTCTGCCATGCAGTGGGAGCAGAGATTTTCAGTTTGCTCATCAGTTTTGGAGAATGCACCCAGAGTGCTGTCTGCAGCCACTGAGGCACAGAATATAGGACTGAAAAATCTGTGCAAGTAATTGAGATTCAGCTGCCAAGCAAAGCAGCTCAGCTCCAGGAGAGACTCCTGAAACAGTTCAAAAGTCAAACAGAGTCATGGACTGGGAATGCCATCTGTCAGTGACAATCAGCCCTTTCCCTCTCAGCAAACAAACATGTCAACTCACCCAGAATCAGTCCCATGCCCCCTCTCTGCAGTCCCCTGTCCTTGGGTTTCCTTCCTGCTCTCACAAAACCAGGAACATCACTCTCAGGGAAACCTCTGGGCAGTGTCCCCAGCTCCCAATGCAAGCAAGGGCCAGGGTCAGGCTTAGCCTGGGAGGTCTCACACATGCCTCCCATCAGCCCAGTATTCCCAGTGTTCCCAAACCAACTCTCATACAACATCATGAGTAAGCACATCTCCCAGTAGGCCACAGGACAATCAGTCCAGCACTAGGAATTTGCCCAATTACTTCAATTACGCCTGAGGTATCTTCAGCCAAAGTATCACTTCTCCAAACACTCCTGATTTCCTAGTGTAGAAGTACCCACGCTCCTACTGCATCACTTTACTAAGTGCAGAAAGCTAAAGATTCCTGAGATTGAGAAATTTCTTGCTCTGCAATTGGGAACAGGGGAGTACAGCATTCTGGACAGCAAATCACCCAAACCTATGGGAGGGATTCCCCTGCAGTGGATTACAGGTGTAAAATCCTCTCTGAAAGCCCAGGACCACCCCAGTGGTGGAGTCAGTGTTTTTGCAAAGAGAATGAAGGAGTTTGAAGAAGTTTGGGTTAAACATGGAATGTGGGGAAAAGCTGTGAAGCAGAAGATGGTGTTGCAGAAAGGCTTTATTTATGGCCTTTTCCCTGATTTTGTTTTGAAGTTACTGAGGTGAGCTCTGTGTTTTACTCTGCTATACATCTGCTGCTCAGTTGCTGGGTGTCTTTGACTGTGTGTTGGATGCTGTTCTGTGCTGGACTAGTTCTTCCTTCCTACCCACTGCTACTGTGCAGGGCCAGGGACTGGGAGTGAGGCAACAGGAAGAGCAGGAGTGGAGGAGTCGCCTCTGCTGAGACAAAGCAGGATGTGACCTCTGGTCCCTAAAGGGGGCACAAATGGTCAGATCATGATATCCAAGCTGGGGTCTCTCCAAAGGAAAGCCTATAGCAAGAACCAAAGTGAAGCTGTTAATCTTGGGTTAGAAACTAAATTTAATTACATGAGTGGTGCTTTTGTAGGAGGAACTTAATTATTATCTGCAAAGAAGTTAAATTAGTGACTATTCTGATGGATTCTTGCTAAACCAAACTCAAATACTAATACCTGATGGAGCTTCAACTCTGCTAAACCTTGATCTTACAAAGTGTTGGTGTTGCTCCTACCTCAAAGCATCCAGCTCCTGCAGCTTTGGTGCTCTGCTCACACAGGACTAAGTGTTTGGAAACCTGTGTGACCTGTTTGTCCAGCTCAGAGACTCCCCTTCCCCACTGGCTGTGCTTCCCTACTAAACTCTGAATTTAACAGCCTATGACACCTGTTCCAAGAACTGCCTGAGCCCCAGCACAGCGATTACCAGCTGGAACAGGCAATCAGAGCCAATTACCACGAGTCAGTCTCATCTCCAAGTACAGATACTGAGCTGTGCAAAGTGTCTTTGCAGCCTCAAACCTTAACAAAGGGCTGTATTAGCATGCAGCAAAGTACAGCTGAGAGAGCTTTATTGCTACTAACTCTGTCCTGGCTGTAGTTACACACAGATTGCTGCTGTTGGGTCACAAGCACCAGAGATGGTACCCCAATGCTACAAGTTCATCCTCTGAGGGTAATGATTCACCCAGCTCAGCCTCTTTAGTCTCCAGTCTAGGAGACCACACCAACAACTTCTGAACGTGCCTGCCTTCAAAGCTGTGGCCTTGGGTGATCCTGTCTAGGAAGGCCTTGTAGCGGTACCGTAGACAATGAGAAAAAAAGGCACTGCAGCTAAGCTGGCTNACAAGCACCAGAGATGGTACCCCAATGCTACAAGTTCATCCTCTGAGGGTAATGATTCACCCAGCTCAGCCTCTTTAGTCTCCAGTCTAGGAGACCACACCAACAACTTCTGAACGTGCCTGCCTTCAAAGCTGTGGCCTTGGGTGATCCTGTCTAGGAAGGCCTTGTAGCGGTACCGTAGACAATGAGAAAAAAAGGCACTGCAGCTAAGCTGGCTACCTGGGTTAGCAGGGATGCCTGAGCTCCAGGGGAGCTACACCCACACAGCAGGGCAGGGCTGTGACAGCAGGTGTAACTGCCCAGGCCATACAAGGCAGCTCTGCCAGGCCCACTGCAGTGAGGGACAGCCCAGCACAGTCATTCTGTGTGTTTTATTCAGCTCTGCCCTAGCCCAGAATTTAAACATACACTGAGGCAAAGCTAAGAACTGTACTTGATACAGCTCTAAAAAGGGAGCTTCCACTGCTGGTTTAGAGCTTAGTCCTCCTTGTGTGTCTTCTTCTACTGAAAGGAACCTTACTGAGTTCAGTGTGGATGTCTGCTGAACCAGCTTCTTGCAGTGCTTCAACTCTCACTTGCTTTTCCTGTTTAGCTGAAGCCCTTGTGTATGAAGCTAAGTAAAACTGACCTCGAGGTTGTTTATGCTTTCCAAGGGTATATGTTCTGTGTTGGAAATGAGTACCTCGATCCAGCCTGACTGTACAATAATAACTGGAAATGAACTCTGGACCGTGGGTTCCCCGTCACTCTGGGTTAGATCACGTTGCATAAGTGACAGCCAGGCCTGGGGGCCTGGAGGTTCAGTGACAGGGAGCACTGTGCACCTTCTGCCACATGGCAAAGACCCTCCTACAGCCACACAAAGCCTCACATCACGGATGATCTGTATGAAACCAACAGCAACGGGAGCTGGAGAGAGCAAAACACTTTTGGGTTCCACAGCAGCTGAAAGGAGAGAGACCAGGCTACAAGTCAACCACTATATGGTTTCACTTGAACCTGAACCTTGAGACCAGCAGATAACCTCTCAGCAGCGTGCTCCAGATATCCAGTCCAGACAAGCAATGCTAAGGCTTCCTTTGTCTCCCAGCCAGGCCATCTGCAACAGCAATATGAGAATTACAGTGCACTGCAGGTGCAGCCAAGCTCTTTCTAGTCCCAACTTCCACATTGTCCTGACTCAAACACTAATCAGGGCTACGAGCACTTTCTCTGAAATGTGTCTGCCCCAGCTACTTGCCAAGAGAAGTCAGGAAACCATGGCCAGTAGAAGCCTCTCATGAACAGCCAGAATGCTTTCAGTTCCTCTCAGTGAGCCTGTAACGTGATCAGCTTTCACTTGCCAACACTGAAAGCTCCCCTCTTGTCTTTGGTCATTCTGGAGAAGGAGGAAGGATCAAAGAGCAGGGGCTGAGTATAGGCAGTGCTCCCTCTGCTTGCAGGGGAACTGGAGAGTACACAACTTCTCACCCCGATTGTTCCTCCCGAGGAGCCTTTCAAAGCATGCTGACACATCCAGGATTCCTACACAATAACTTTGTAAATAAGTCTTGTCTTTCACAAAAGGCTCATGACAGATCACGATCTCCAACGAGATACAATGACCTGCTAAATTGTCTATTGGTCTCTTGGGGGGGGTTCCAGGACCTCCGTGAACATCATTTCCTGAAGTCAAACAACTGCACTTACCCACTGAAAGAACACATGGGTTGCTTTCCTACATTCAATTCCTGATTCCCAAGTGTACTAACAGTTTGTTATCAGTCTCAGAAAAAGGCTCAAGCACTTAATTCAGAGAAAGACCTTAATTGTCGGTTCTGGATGCTGAGAAAGAGCTGAACAGTCACTGCTGCAGAGTTCCAGGTGTACTTGGGCAGAGGCAGGCTGGTACCCTGCCACACTGGGGCTTTCTCACACAGAATGGGAGCTGAACTGGGAAAAAGCAACGTTGCTGAAACACGTAATCAACAAGCTGAAAAAAGAAAGGATATCTTATAGCTGTAAAATTTTCCCCACCTTAAGGGACAGGTGAAATAAGGCAGAGAGAGAATCCTTCTGTATTCTAAAAATATCCACTTTCTCAGTTTATTATCCTTTGCTATCTAAGTGTTGTTTTTCACTCCCCTGACCATTCCAAACACATTTACTTTAACATCAGATCATGTCTGAAGACAGTACCACAGTACTTGTGCTTAAATAGCTGGAGCTTCAAGTGAGGGTCAAGGCTGTGCTGTTTAAGGTATTCAGCCTTGAAAGGCACTTATAAAAGAACTGAGCCAGCAGAGACTAGAGCTAAATTCAGCTCTTACCCTAGTTTTAAACTGCTTCAAGTCCTTTGTTTTCAGCACAGTCACATTCAGTTTCAACCCTTGTAGAGGAAAATGGGCTCACATAACCTGACATTCTTCTGGACAACCCCAAGGAACACAAGTGGAGTCCTAAGTCAAAGCCAGCTGCACTCCTTGCTACAGATGTCACCTACATGATACCTTTAGCAGACCAAGTGTTCCATCAAGTGATACAGCTGTAAATAATTTACCAGCAACCCCATAACACTTGATTAAAACCTACTGAAAGAAGATCTAATTAAATTGTCTCTGAAAGAACAGACAATGATATGACGACTGTGTAGAGAGCAGATGGCAAGCAGAAGCTCATCAGAACATGAGAAAATAATTTAGAAGAGGGTATGTTTATCTGCACCGAGCTGTGGTGATCTCCACCTATGTGATGCTGCCTGCCCTGGAGCTTCATTCCCTCATTCTGCCTTTGGGCACTGGAAGTGACAGCAGGATACTGGCTGTCCTCACAGGTAACACTTGGGCACCTGCAGAGTAAGTACCTCATTTCTTAGGCAAAGAGGTTAGAAAGTAGTTGCTGCATCTTTTAGTGATGAGCAGCAGACAGCAGGGAAGGCTGGAACCAGCAGTCTTTCCTCAAGGCTGGTGTCAGCAGCCTGGTCATGACTGCAGTACTGGGTAGCCACTACTATAAATTTTGTAAGACCATTAGCTTTAAAGATGTGTATCTCCTGTGCTGTGAAATATGTTTTATGGATTAAATGATAGTTGGAAAACACATTATAGGAACATAATGACTACCTTGCTGCAAATCATATGTGCTTTGAAGTAAAGGAACACAGCTCACAGCACATTTCTCCACGTCTTTCAACCTCTGAGGAAGAAAAGAGCTCTATTTCTTTCCTCAAGTCTAAGAAGATGTGGACAAAAAACGAACAGCAAGGAGTAAAGTATAAATGTAGAGTAGCCCCAAAGTTCAAATGCACATCACCCAGCTCAAAGTTTTGCATGAAACTAAGACCTTACTGAAGAAAAATACAGACTTTTGTACTCTGTAGAATGAACCATCCCAGTTGGGGGAAGAGAATCTATTGCTCAGAGACAGGCTTTCAGTGTAATTAAATGTGATTCTGGTGCAGCTCCACGAGCTCAAAGCAAAGCTGTGCTGTGTTATCAGCCCTGACCTCACAGCAGCTGAGATCTGTCTGCAGTCAGTCAGACTGGGACTGGGAAGGGGGGAGTTGTTAGACTGTCTCAACACCTCAGAAATCAACGCTGCAAAACTCAACCCTCTCCTTGGTGGGTCTCAGAACTGCTGCCAGGCAGGTGAACTTGTAAGGCACCTTTCTCAGAATGTCTCTCATTTAAGGGCAGGAAGGTCACATGCTGTAGAAAATCTGATCCTTGAGACAACCTGGCATCAGCCTGCACAGGGAACCCCTCTCGCTGCAGAGGTGGCACCAAGGCCTCTTACAGGAAAAACTCAGAGTCGTTTTTCCCAAGGAAATGAGTGTTTCTTACTGATAAATTTCAAAATCCCTCATGCATCAGGGTGGCTCTCCAACCTTCCCAAAGTCCTCCATCCCAGAGGTTGAGGTCAGGTAACTCTGGGAGCAGAAGAGGCTGAAGGCTCAGCACTCAGAAGAATTCTTAAGAATTCTAGCAATGCAGAGACTTGCAGAGCTCACTGATGCTGTTCCCACACAACTGAGGAGGCTCTGTCAGGAAAGCTGCCACAGACCATGCTGCAAAATACAGTTTGAATGTGGAGACTTTATTCTTTGCAGTATAAAGGGGCTGTGCCTCGAATGGCAGAGTGCTCACAGGAGGCTCCTCCTGTCAGACCAAAAAGGCTGAGCCAGCCTGTTTAGGCAGAGGGTCCATGAGGAGTGAAAGGGAGAGGATCAGACCGTGCATTTCCTCACGTGTTTCCCCTTCTCCCCTGCACCTTGGTGTTACAGCTGCAGGAAAGATCAAGCCAGAACTGTGTGAAATTGCTGAGTCAGGTCATGGCTGTGGGGCCTCAGAGAGGCTGTCACAGTGCCCAGGCCAGGGGACAAAGCCCTGTGCTGGGGCAGAGCTCAGCAGCTGGAGACACCAAGGCACAGGCAGGAGTCACTGGGCTGAAGGTACACTGTGGAGCTCTGCCTAGGAAATGTGAAGAGCCGGAAGCATTTTGCATCAAGAGAACTGGAAAGAGGATGCAGGTTAAGCCTAACAGAAGGATTTAGCTAGTCCTGGCTCAGCACGATGAAAGAAGACAGAAAAAAGCATGGGTGTCTCTGTAAACTCCCCAGCGGGCTCAAAGCCCTTCTGACATACAGCAGTAGTCTCTAACAATGAGAAAAATAGCCTGTTTTGGCACAACAGTCTGAAAGGACACCGAAAAATCTGTTAATAAAATGCTACAGGCAAGATCTGTCCCTTCATTAAAGAACATGGCAAAGGCACTTTGACTGGACTGCAGAGAGGAGCTACAAGGGGCACTGACAGACCCCAGCTCAACCACTGCCTCTGCTGCCAGCACACCCACTGCTCACTCCACTGAAGGGATGGACTCTCCTGCCTTCAATTTGAAATCCTGTGAGGTGTCCATCAACTTCAAAGCTCTTTGCCTCAAACCACAAACTAGCTATTCTTGGCAACTGAGACAAATTGAACAGCACAGTAGGAAAAAACAGGGAAAGAACACATCAGTGGAACTGGAACCTGCCTTGGCAGCAGAACAGTGTTGTAGATTTAGTTTCCATAATAATCAAAAACTAAATATTAGTGTCACTCTAGAAGTATTCAGCTAGCTCTTGCTAGGTTAGCTACACCTGCAGTTACAGATAGGCAGGTGAGAGCTGATAAGGCCAACTTAGAGGTAAATAGGTAATTACAGCTATAGAGGTGCATTCAACATCATTACAGAAAACATCTTCTCCCAAAGCAGGATTATATTCCCTACAAATGCAGTCTCAGCACTAACCCAGGCAGTGTGTCAGTGCCACAGCTAAAGCCCCAGACCACAGTAGCTCTCCTTTCTCCTTCCAAACCTGAGTTCCCACAGATCCCACTCAAGTCTCCAGCCAGGACTGCCAATTGCTCAGGAATTCAGGGTGCACTGAGAGGCATCCCACAGAAACTCTGCCTTGTTATACCCAGACAAAATGCCACCCATGCAACACTGCTTAAAGCAGGCCTTCAGCAATCAGCCAGTGGTTCTACAAATACTACACTTGACCCACAAAGCAAGACCAAACCAGTTTCAACACACATAATATCCTGCCTGAATGCGAGTGGGGCTGACAAGCCCTTGGAGATCTGCTGTGGGGTTTCTCCCAGCTTAGCTGGGTGAAGAAATGCTAAGAGTCTTTAGTGTTTGTGCTCACGTCAGCTCTTCCAAATACCCTTCTGTTTCACAGGAAAAAGAGACAGAAAAACCTGAAACTTTTCTTCTTCCAAAGGGAGAAGGCTGAAGGCCTGTGCAGATCTCCCCAAACACATCAGTCTCCTTTGAACAATACCTATGGATTTTAGTCGGTTGTTTCTTTAAAACAATGGAGAATAGACATATCCTCCAGGCAGAGCTTCCAGAATTCATTAAAATGAAAAGACACTGCTTCTGATCTGCACTCAGAGTTTGATACTACTGGCTGATGCTGGTCTGAGGCACTCAGAACTGTCTCTGTAGAAATTATGGGAAATTAAAGTTAGAAGGCTTCATAAGAAATGTTTTACTTTGTGGAAAGTTTCAGTTTTGGTCAGAAAGACAAAAGCCCTGTAAACTGAAATGTTTTGCTTGGCAGATGAAGAACAGTTTTTAAGAAGGAGACATCTAAAAAACTCAGGAAGCTTCAAACAACAAAATTTCACTACTTCAGCTTATTTCAGAGGAGCTATGTAACTGTATCTTAAAGCAGGACTTAGTCCTCTAGCTTACTTTAGAAGTAAAGGGAAGCCACTGCTCTGGAAGATGAAGAATGTTGCTAGAAAATGCCCCAAGCTTTAAGCATGGGTAGGAGGCAGGTGTGGAGAGGTTCTCTGAGAGCTCTGGAGGCAGCACAAGGGGCACAGACACACAGCTCTCCATGGCTGCACTTACTGACACATCCATTTACCTCCCCAGCAATGTCCTTCAGTGGTGATACCTGGCTGAAGTTCTCAACCTGTAAAACATATTAATTATTTCTTCTCTCCAGTTTATTCAACATCATTAGTAACTAAAAATAAAACCTTAACACTGGAAGCAGCTCTCAACAATAACCCACACAGAGCAGAGCTCAAGACTTCCCTTCCAAATTTAGATTGCTTCAAACAGAAGTGAAAGTTCTTTGATAAATCAACAAACCCATGTTTTAGAAGCACATAAGGAGAGTAGAAGTGGGCAGGAAGGTGCTTGTCTGCCCTGCTAAACTTACTTGCAAAAGGCTTCTGAGGATTTCCAAGGCCCCAGCCCCAGGGCTTGTGGCTGCATGAACAGTGGGGTCAATGACCTGTTCTGGGAGCATCAGATCAGACCAGATCAGAGCCTGGACCTGCTGCATCCCAGCAGCATTCCTCAGTGCCATGATAATTACTGCTCTAAAGAGCAGCTCACAGCTTCTCCTGCTAGAGCTCTTCCAAGTGGGATAACTACTAATCATTCAGTGAGATTTGGATCTTCCATCTACCTACAGCCCCAATAGCTCAGATTTGAGACATGTGTGCTGCACTTAGAGAAGGATGAACACCAGACATCTGTGATCAGCCTGGGCTGTGACACACTCACACCCACAGAGAGCAGGGCCCAAGCTCAGTTTCCACCTCAGCAATGCTCCAGGGTTCAGTTTAAACAGGTCATGCAAAAAGCAGGTTTACAAGCAGCCAGTGAGCTCAGGCACAGAACAGGTGCCTCTCATCCAGCACAGGTTCAGACTCCAGGGATTGCTCCATGGCCCTCAGTGTGTGTAAGTGGGAGTGCAGCTGGCTGGGACATGCCTCTGGGATCTGTAGGTGGCACAGGAACAACGTGCAGCCCCAGCTTAAGACAAAGACCTCTCTGACCATCTGTACACTTTGTGTTCCACAGTTATCCTCCCACCTTATAAGCAGTTTGGTCCCTAGTTTAACTTGGGACTGATCCTGGCCTCGATTCCAGGGTCTTTGCCAACGAGGACTGGCTGCAGAAAATGCCAAGCCAGAATGCAAAACTGTTTCCTAACCATGTTGTGCTGCTCTGACACAGTGCAGACTCCCACCAAGAAGCAGGAGAGCCCACAACACTTCTATGCACAACTGCTCACAAGTTACGTCCTGGAGGAACTCCCCATTTCTTTTGAATCAGGTGTGTTTCCAGATTCAGAGAGCCTGTGCCCCCCTGATTTGCCTGCTGTGGCAATCCTGTGCTGCTGGTGGTGTCAGCTGTGTGGGATTGCTCCAAGGGAGTGAGAAATGAGCAGGCAGGGAAGCCTGAGAGCTGGCTGAGTCAGTATCCCTGAGTGGTGTAATCTGTCCATCACTCCATGTCCTTCACCACAGCAGCAGTCCAGGCAATACATTCTCCAAGCCCCTGAACAGTGAGAGAGAGCCAGGCCTGCTTTCACTACCATCTTCCTTTTATTAAAAAAAAATAA
>VYZS01038553.1:0-13499 GCA_013400695.1 Neodrepanis coruscans
ATAGCAAATGGCCCTTGACTGACCTGGCAGTCACACACAGCTATTTTTCGAAGGTTCTATCCTCCCATTTGTTCAGGACTGCTAATGTGTTTGGTCTAAGTAACTTTGTGTCTCCTGGCAGACCATGCAACAGATGAGTGACCACCGCTATGACAAGCTGACAGTGCCTGATGATGCCGCAGCAAACTGCATCTACTTAAACATTCCCAGCAAAGGCCATGTCCTGCTGCACCGAGCCCCTGAGGAGTACCCAGAGAGTGCAAAGGTGAGACCTGTGCTGAGGGTGCTTGGGAGACCTCCAGCATCCCTGTCCCACTGAGAGGACAGTAGGAATTGAAGTTGGGTGGTTTTTGGAACAGGCTGTTGTTTGCCATCGTGGAAATAGCAGATGGCAAAAGGTGGGAGGCCTGGGCTCTGCTCTCATCTTCACTACTGATGAGACTTGGTCTGTTGTGCCTCTAGTGCTCTTTCTGCATAGCTGGATACAGCAAGAGCTCCCCTGCTGCAGTGTGGTGTGTGAATCCCGGAGACAGAAGGCCATGTGCACTGTAAATGTTACTAATGATGAGATGGTTTAGCACCTGCTGATAAATCCATGCCAGTTCATTCTGTAAATACTTGGACAAAAAGGAAAATAGAGAGGTATAAAATGTAATGATTTTCTGTTACATTTTCTTTCCTAAACAGGTGTTTGAAAAACTGAAGGACCACATGCTGATCCCAATAGCCAACACAGAACTGGAGAAAGTAGATGGGTTACTCACCTGTTCTTCTGTGCTTATTAACAAAGCTTCAGAATTATGAGTTTACAGAGTCCCTCCCTTGTAACTGGCAATAATGTTACACACAAGGTAGACGAATCTGTATCCACACTTTTATTGTTTTAATTGACAATCTACTGTACCACTGTGCTACTAATCCTTGTTTACAAATCTTTTGCGTTGTGGATTTTTATTATGTTTTTGCAGATAGCATTTAAGGTGGATGTAGGGTTTGTAGGGGGCACATAACTCTAAAGTATGTTAGTCCCATGGGCTAGCAGAAGACAATTATAATGGCTAACCCCTAGCTTAAGTGATTTAACATATCTTTATTAAAATTTTATGAAACCCAGCTAATTCTCAGTATTTCAAGCACCTCTGTTGTCTTTACACTGTTCCCTTCTGTCTTTTTTCTTGCTTCTTTGCTCTGCATATTTTTTTCCTTCCTCAGTTCTCTGCTTTCAGTGGTGCAAGGCATTGGGGGGACTGAAGAAAACTTAGTGGGCTCATGAACCTAGTATCTTGTGTGGTAGAGAAGCTTTCTGTATACTGGCTGGAACAGTGAGCAGTGTATTCTGCTCACCATCTTGGCCAGATCACATTGCTGCTGCTGCTGGGTGGAGTTGTGGCTGTGGCTGGAATCAGTTTCAGAGACCAGGTACCAACTTTAGAAAAAGCTTCCACTGATAGGAATTTTCAAGGGCAATGTCTGCCTGGGAAACTTGAATGACAGAAAAAGAGAGTAGTGCAACCACAAAAGATGCCTCCTGCAAGTTCAGGTCTTAGTTTCCTGTTAATGCCATGACTTTCAATGTGGTGAGAATGGGAGGGGAGTTTTTAAAAAGGCCAGATCCTAGGGAGCCTCCAGACCACAAAAATGAAAGACTGAGATGCTTTTGAAACAGTTGAACCAACAAAAAAAGTTTAAAGTATGGGAATTTTAAATCTCTTTGTTTACATCTTAAAATTTATTTCTGTTTTCTTTTTTTTTGGAGGCCGCTTACTAGCAAAATTTGAAAGAACAGGGTGATAGAAGGAGTTGAAGGACAGCTATTCCTGGATTATGCCCATGAAAAAGGGAAATTATTCTTTCCTGAAAGATTGGCATTTGTACTTTATTTGCCCTTGGGGCAGTTTTCCTTGGAACAATAACCATCTTTTTTTTTTAAATTGCATGAATATTTACTGTGGTATTCTGTTAAAGCAAATATAATTTTTGCAGCAGATTCCACAACATGTTTACCCACTGAGTCATACTATTTCTTCACCACCACAAAGTGAAACACACACCATTGTATTCACATGCTTCTTGTTAAGTCATTTGTAAACTAAGGATGGGAGAAATTCCCAAACAGAGGCAGTAGTGGGAGCTCTCCAGAGCCTGACAAATAGTCTAAACATGTTATCAACTTCCTAGACATCTCCTCCACCTTTCCTGAACCACTTGTGGCATGTCACTAGGGTACTGTAGGAAGCGAGTGAGGTATCTCCAGGAAAGCAAACAGTATTAACCAAGTGCACACTTGGATATCCTTTAGAAACCTGCATGCTTTCTCGTGCAGTCATGAGGGAGGAAACACAACTCAAAATACTCATATCCACAGGTGCTCCTCTGTGTATCTCAGTGCATCTCAGTGGCTAATGAGGGGAGAACCTACCAAACACATCTGATGCTTTGTGGGTTCACACTGTATGTTGTGATGACACAAGGTATCATAAAGGAGAGAGCAACGATGGGCAAACATATGTCATGTGAAAAGAGGTCATGTCCCAAAGGAAGTCTTCAGCCAGCCAAATAGCAAGTGGTTTTTTTGGCATTTTTTATGACTGTGCTGTCCCGAGGGGTTATCCTAATGTTTCCCACTTGTCTCTTCCATTCCCATGCACCATCATTTAAGCCTGACCCAGGTGGTCAGGCTGTAAGTATGTAAATGTTGCAGTGGGCAATCTTTTTCTGCCTTCCCTTGGTGCTTTTTAAATATCTGATAAAGTATCATGTATTTCAAAATAACTTGAATTAAACAAAGATTTTGTGCCAAAAAGTGACCGTGCAGTATTGAACTGTGACCTCCTAGGGCAAGCTGTACTCTTTAAAAACCTGAGCAGCCATGGGAGCTGTCACACAAAGCTGAAACAAACCCCCTGCCCAACCCGTCCATGGATAGGCCTGGCCCCCTATCCATGTCCTTCAGTCCCTCTTTCCCTTCTCTTGCTAGGGAGCTAGAACATTCAGCCACACTGGGACAGTGTCAGGCTGTGGGATTTCTATTTTATTTATCTTTAAATCTTTCTATGGTGTGGTTTTTTTCCTTACGCCCTCTTACCTTTCACTGGTTTCCTCCTCATACTCATTTCTAGTTTGCTCATCAAGGCACGATAAGAACTTTTCTCTTTTAACCCAGAGTTATTTTGCCTTCTGTTGCCTCAGTTCTCCTTACTTGAGTCTTTTTCTGCCTCTCCACTGTTTGCTCCAAAGTATCCATACCCACGGTGGACTATCCTAAACTCACTCCCTCCTTGTGTAGGTGCCAGGAGAGAGAAGAAACTGCGGGGTCTGTTTTGGGTCTGAGCAACTTCTTTTGAGCTGGCAGGTTGACTGTTATCAGCAGCTGTAGATCCAGAGAGTGAGGAGGGTGACTCCTCTTCTTTAGGATTACTCCAGAATAGAGAAACATTTGTAGTGGACATTGTTGATATCTTGTCCTTGAAAGAAATAGAATTGATGACAATTAATTCCCCTGGTTCCCCAGGGAAGGAAGAGGAGGAGTTAGGATCTCAGAGATCTCTGTGTAGACTGAGAGGTTGGTTTTTCATCTATTGCTATTTAGATTTCTTTGACTTCAGGGCTGCATTTTGGAATACAGAAAGAGCAAGCAGTGGCTGAGGGACTCGAATTCCTTCAGGTGTTAATTTCAAGTTGTATTCAAACTGTCTAACTTCAGGCACAAAACTTAGGTGCTCTAAAACCTCACCTGCTTTCTCTCTGTTGGTCTCAGTAGGTATCACAGCCTCCTAACATAGAAGCTCTAAATTACATCTTAGTGTGATGCCAAAAGTTGCCTAAGCTGGTTAGTGGGATCGCCCTCACCTCACCGCTTTTAGCGTTACTCTTTATTCTGGCATTATAAAGCAAAAACATTGTAAGCACTTCAGTTCATGCATTTGCAGTATGGTACTAAGAACTAAAATCATGCCAAATGCTGCTGCTTCTTGCTGTTTGCTGTTTTATTGTTGTTGTTGCCCAAACAAAGAATTAGTTTGTGAGGACATTTCTGCAGTGACAGATGTGCATCTAATGGGTGTCCTGTACATTTTGTCACCAGACTGTTTCTCAATTGCCTGATATAAATCATCATCTTGATTAATATAAATAGTAAAATAAAATCCCAAACCAAAAAAGGAGATGAGACACTGAACACTCACAGCTGCCCACATAAAACAGTTGATAACAACTGTCAGGGTATATGACAGAGCAGGCCAGTTCAGAAGTTCTTGTGGTTAATAGCTCAGCAATGGGGCTTGAATTACTCATCAAAGGCTTTTTTTCCTTTGAGCAATCAGTTTAGCTCGGCTCAAATGAAAGAGCTACAATGTACATTATAGATATTTCACGGATGTTATCTTTGCTAAGAGTTTAGAGAGATCTGTGATATGTGGGTTTCTTTCTTCAACAGAATGTGAATACAGTGTTTCTCTCTGCAATCAAAATATGAATGCATACTGTACCTTATGAGATAAACTTGAATTCTTCCATTTATGTATTTTTGTGTTTACCATGCTAATACTCAGTTTTAAATAGATGCCACTGTGTGAAGCTATGCTCTGATTTTTTTTGTGATTGCCATGTGATAGAGCTCATAGGCACCACTATGTCCAGTTTTGAAAATAAAAAGTCAGTGCACAGAATGCTGTTTGTTCACAGCAAATTAGAGATGAAAAATGGAAAAAAATGAGCTTTTGATTTTATTCAGCCTCTTACACATTACATCAATGAAGTCAGAGTCAAATTAATAGAAAACATCAACATTCACATGGAACCATTTGAGGAAAATAATTTACTATTTAAGATTCTCTATTTTTGCTTTTATCAATAAGGAAGCTGAAAAGATAAGCCTGCTTAAAGAATGGTATTTGTTAAGTGATTGTGAACAAAGTATCAGTGGACCTCATGTATTTTCAGAGAATTTTTGACTGGACGTGTGATGTAAATTGTATAGAGTTGTATGTGAATCGTGTTAGTCACTGTTTTACATTGTATTGTTCTGCAGTGCACAAATGTGACTACTGAACACAGAAGCATTACATTAATTAAACTTAAAATCTTGTTGCAGTATATACTTCCCCACTTTTTGTGCCAAAAACATCAATACGTTCCATAATCTGTTCTAATAGAGGTTTGCACTTTGGTTTAACTTTTTTTTTGTGATTCTTGCAGTTTCAATACTATATCTCTCCATCACAAAGGAATAAAAGTGTCAGTTGTACTGTGCCCTGCGTAGTTTGTGCTTCTTGTTTTGAAATTGAAAGTATATGAATTTAATTTAATACTGTTTTATGCTGTCTTTTTATTTGGAAGCTTGTTACATGCCTAGAAATAAAGCCAATTATAGACACTAGCACTAAAACCTTTAAGCCTGTTAGGAGAAATCCTGACTCTTTAAAGACAAATCATAATTTTAGACTCTGCATATAAGAATAAAGGAGATATTGCCTATGAGTTCTAGATACAACGGTTGTGACTAAATTTTATTACTGTACAAGGTAAATAAACAGATGTTAGCATAGTATAGTATGTTCCTCTGTATTTCCTGTAAGTTACAAAAGGTGAAACTACAAAGGTTTAATGACATCCCTCTTCTGGTTAAATTATTCACATAGCTCATGTGTCTCTCTTCTTCTCTCATGATGTCGAGAGAAGTGACCACAATCCAGATGTTTCTTTGTGGTAACATGGCAGATGTTCACCTGTTTTATATCTAAATACTACATGTTATGTACTACAAATGATGCATGTGGGGCTGCTCTCTGCCTGCGTCCCCGTGCTCTAATGGCAGTTGGTTGTGATATTAGGATCCAGGATCTTGGGAGATGATGCTGTGACTCCAGGCTTTGTGGGCACTTGTGTAAGTGCTCGTGGGCTGTCAGTGCCATCTCGTGGCAATCCAGGAGTCAGTTGTTCAAGGTCTTAGTATTGTTGCTTCAGCTTTTTAAGAAACCCAAGATAATTTAACAGAGTGTCAATTAATTAACCATAGCAGAATAATTACATCACTTTCAAACCGTGCACTTTTGCTAGTAATGGGACTTTACATAAACCATAATCTATTATTCTTCTTGCCAGGGAAGCAGGGACAAGGGAAAATTTCATTAGGGCTGATCTAAATACAGCCTTAGTCCTATTTTAACTACATTAGTTAAAAGTATGGTTTTTAAATCAGTGCTATGTCTAATGTGAATACATTTAGTGTGTTGCAATTAATATTGTAAACTACTGCATTTACATATCTACAGGAGAGAATTTTATCAATTTACTTGAATTTGCTTTAGAAGGGCAATAGTTAAAATCAAGAGAAGCTACTCCCACTTGCTACATTAAGAGGTTTCTCACAGAATATCCAACCTTTAAAAGCAATCATAATAGTAATTTTAAAAGGAGTGTTCTTCTCAAAACTTAGCTGTAGAATATTACTTCATCAATTAGAGACTTCTGCACTTGGGTGTATGGATTTACTCCCCAGTTTAAGTTCATGCTGCTGAAAAAGCATCAGTCACTCTCTCCTGCATCATAAAGTCCAGACATTCTGATGCTCTTAACAACCTCATTGCAAAAAATTCATGACCAGTAGGTTGATTGCTGTGGTTTAGTAGCTGAAAACTTGCTATCGGTTACTGCAGATATCTGTGAATTTGAGCAGGGAACTTTATCCGTAACTAAACCAAACTCTCTTTCCCTTCTCTCTGCCTGGCAGCTTTCCTCTCCTCCCTGAGGAATTGTAGGTGTAGAGTCTCACATCTTTCATAGGGGCTGGGGTGTACTCGGCTCCAAAAAGGGGTTGTCCTGAGGCAGAACCCAGACCCCTGCATAAGGATCAGGAGGCAAAACGGGATGGGAGTGCATGAAGCTCCCAGGTAGAGGCCCCTGCTCTGCAGTAGGGACAGGGTGATAGAAAAGGGTTGATCAATGAGGGCAGAGAGGGAAGAAAGTCACAGCTCTGAAAAAAACCATGATCTCGTCTCACAAACTCTGAAAGCGTTATAACATTTTCTAGGAGTTTTGTAAACAGCTCTGGTTGTAAGCAGTTTCCAAAATTTATTTGGAAATTAGAAATTTATGCTAGATAGACACTACACACTCGTAAAATCAATGCAATGTCCAAAATCTTCCCAGCTGCCCTGAAAGACATGACCCATAACTCACCCTGCATTGAGGCTCACTTCTGAATATAAACTGACTGTTACCCTCATGAAATGAGTTTCATGCAGAGAGTGATTTCTTCCTGCTGCCTGGACCATTATATCCTGTTAGAGTTTATTAAGTCTGCTAAAATATGTTCTATTGCTATGTTCTCTAACCACATGTTCTCTTCCTGGTTGCTGAACTAAATCATTCCATTGTCTCTTACATGTCTCAGAAATCAGCAGCCTAACCCTCCAGACATCACGTGGCTTTGAACTGCACCTCTCACTGAGCAGGGTTATTAACAAATATTCTAAATTCAGAATGCACAACAGATGTTTTTATCAGCAGTATTGTACAGAGCCACCAAAGTCTGCGATATAATTCACCTTGAAGATGAGGAGCTGGAAGGCACATGGTTTAATAAACCAGGATGGGAATTGGGGGCTGGAAGGGTGCCTGTCTCTATCTCAGAAGTGACACAATCAGCTCTCTGGAAGAATAAGAGCACTTTCCACGTATTTGGGAATCAATGCAGGACTCGGACTTGGCAAAAATTGTCTGCCCTGTAGCCCTCTGAGCAGGAAAACAAAATAGTTTACTTTGTATTTTAGATGTTTAATCACAGACAGTTTTGAGAAATTCCAATGTACTACAGCAAAGAAAGGCTCCATAGGGTGGGAATAAACCACAGAAGGACTGGGGCTGTGAGCAGAGTTGTGCTGCCAAATGCCCAGCAGTCAGGGCTGGGCAGGGAGCGTGGGTCTGCTGGAGTTTTCACTGGGCAGAAGTGCCCATCACAGCAGTGCAGGGAACAGAGCTGGCTGGGGGGTTTCTGGCACCCGTTTTGGGGACTGGTTGTGATTTTAACACCCAGCTCCACAGAAATCAGCCCTGTCACTGGGTCCTTTATTTTTCACGTGTTCTGGGCAGGATCCTTGTCTTTACTGAAAAGCTGGGAATGCAACCACTGTAAAACGGGGATCGTCGCAGTTAATATTTGAAGAACCACTGCATTAACAAGGCACGTCAAACAAAAGGGCTTTGCAAAACCGTAAAACTACCGTAAAACTGGTAGTTTTGCCTTGCTGACAGCAAAACCCGGTATCGATCTCTTCTACTCCACATATGTGCACCTTTATCTGCTGGAAACGAAGTCTCAAGCAGCGGAGGGAATAGCCCGTGTTCCACCTCTGGCAGCGGAAGGAACACCGATTAATGATGCTCCGGGGGCTGTCCTTTCTCCGAGGCCTCGGCAGAGCCCCGAGGGTTTAAACGGCCCGTCCCCCAGACCCGGCGGGAACCGGCCATCGCCCCATAGCCGCTGCCGGGCCCGGAGAGGGGCAGCTGCAACCCGCCCAGGGCGCAGCCGGCGAGGATCCCCCGCTCCCGACCCCGACCCGGTCCTGCTCCCGCCGCACCTCCCGCGCGTCCCTCTGCGCAGGCGCAGCGGGCGGGGCGAAGTGGAGCGCGGCCCCCCGGTGCCCATTGGCTGGGGCGGGTTGGGGGCGGGGCCGGGCCCGGAAGCACCGCCCCGTGCGGTTTCCCAGCGGCGGCGGGCGAGGCTCCGCCATGGAGGGACCGGGACCGGGGCAGGGACCGGGGNGGCGGGGAGTCTCTTCCCGGTGCGAGGCTGGGAAGGGCTCGCAAAAGCTGAACCCCGGTCCCGGCTGTGGCTCTGTGGCCGTGGGCGGCCCCTGGGCCCGGGTTCTGTTCGGAATTTACAGTGTCTGATTGTTTGACCTACTGGGGGGTTGTGTTCCTTTGAAGTGTGGTCAGAACTCTTCGGATTTCATTTTTGTTTGCTTAGTAGCTTTGTGTACACGTGATTTTCCGTAAACGCTTTGTCATAGTTCCGTGAGACATGCTTTTCAAGTTAGCACTTGCCACAGGGTAACAGTGCGATAGGTGGCAACATTAAAAGAGGGTAAGAACTGCTTAAGTCAGACTGTATATATATAGAACATAGGTCTGTTAATTTGTGTGAGTGAGTGAACCCACAGCTGCATCTTTCAGAAGTGCACCATTGTCACTTCAGCCCTTGACCTGGTAGGGCCCCCCACAGTAATCAGGACTTGATGAAAACTTTACGTAGAAAACAATAACATTAGTTTTATCACCAAAGTACAAGCCAATAAATCTGACTTCAGCACTTTTTCGTGTCAGATTTTAAATGTTGTGGCTTTACAATAACGTGCTGGCTCGGTGCAAACTCACTTGGCTGTTTCAGAGCTGCTGGGGTAACTTTGGCAGAGTCACAGCAGACAAGGGTGCTCAGTGTGGGGCCTGCACACCTCGGGAAACTTGCAAGGACATCTTGGTGTGGGTAAGATTTGACTGAGGAGGAATTGCCAAAGCTGGAGTCTTGCAGTCAAGAGGTTGGAAGAGGCAGTGATTTCTGAGCTGGTACTGGGTGTCACAGCTCCTGGAGATGGGAAGTGGCTCTGCTGCTGAGGTGGCCATGACAGGTCTCTGCTTTACCATTCCCAACACTGATGGTGTGTTGGGGGCTTTAGATTACAGATGGAGCTGCCTTCCATGGATGGACTGTGCCACCTCTTTGCTGGTTAGAGAGGGACTCGAGCAACCAGTGTACACTCATACACTGGAGAGAGGAGTAGAGTCATTTTGCTTTTGCCAGAGACATCGGAATTGGAGGAGCTCTGTGATCTGTGCAGCATGTTAGAGGTGTGCAAGGTGCTGCAGGTGTTTAGTAAAATATTGAACCAAAAGAAGGCACTTTGCTGAACACAAAAACCAGCCAGTAATATTGATGAGAGTGTGTACATTTAAGGATGAAAGTGCATGTATTTTGGATGTCAGTCGTCTGCTGAACTTGTCAATAGTGGTGTTTATTTGCAAACCTTTTAAACTGTGAGTATACCCATGTACAGAAAACATCAGTAACTGCAGTATTTTGGAGTTGTGCCTGGTGATACAGATAGTGTGGAAATGTGGCCATTGGGTGGTTAGTGAGAGTGAGTGTGTCTGTAGACAAAGGTGTAGGTGCTGTGTAGTATAATTTCATTTTTACTTGTTGACTGTTTTGAAATGTGCTAACCACAGACTTGATGTACTTAACAGTTTTCCATAAATAATCACCTTATTTCTAACATGCATTAGAACCCCTGAATTTACTCAAAGAACTAATAAAAGGATAATTAGATACAGGTTTTAAAAAATTCTTTTATACTGAGAAAAATCTCAGCTAAGTAACAGTGGTGGCTTTAAATTCTTTTGCTGACTTGTATGGGTTTCAACTACAGACTTCTAAATAAATGGAAATGTTGGCTAATACTGGTTTGTTTTGTTTTTCAGGCTTTAGAAAGGATGCGTCCTTACCTGTGTGATAAAATCATTGCTGAGAGACACTTTGACTACCTGCGTTCAAAGAAAATACTCACTAGAGAGGACACAGAAGAAATTTCTGCTCGATCTTCCAGTAGAAAAAAAACTGGGAAGTTACTGGACTACTTAGCAGAAAACCCAAAGGGACTGGATACTTTGATTGAATCTATCAGACGAGAACGAACACAAAACTTCCTGTTACAAAAGATAACTGATGTAGTGTTGAAAGTTAAAAATGAAAAGCTTGAAGCTGTCAAAGGTAACAAGTTTATCATAATGTTGTGTTTTGAGGGTCTGCAAAATTAAAATCCAATATTAAAGTCTTCCTCTAGTGTTTGGAACAACATGTTTGGAAATATCATCAGTTTGTGTTTAAGATCTTAGTGCATCTGTCCTGATTTTTTTCTATCTGAACACATCATAAATAACAAGTTGCAAAAAAAAACCCTATTGTGTTGTTATGGTGGATAAGTCTGTATTCACATTTCAGTTTTGCTTTTCAGAAATAGGTGGTTGTCTTCCATCTTGCATTTCTCTTGAAGCTGTTTGCTGCAGTGGCAGGATGCTCTGGTTTGGTTGAACTCTGCGCCTTAGCAGAAGATGCACCAGCAAATGCAACCTTGAGGGGAGTTCCCCTGTGTGCCTTCAGTGCTAGAGCTTAAAATCAGACAGTATAAATGTATGTGTGTGTTGTTTCATACAAGCAGAGGGGTTTTGTTGACACACAAAGCTTGAAGTGAGTCTGTATATTCATATTTTAAGGCAGAGGAAGAAAGTATTACCTTTCTAAACGAAAAACTTTACTTCCCTTTCTACACCCATCAAAAGAGAAATGAAGAATGAAGAAGTATGTTTTAACCCTAGAGATGAAGGGCCTAATGTCTTCTCTGGCTTCAGGTAAAACAGCTTTCAAATGCTGTCCAATTTGGATCTGCATCATGCAAGTTTTTAAAAGAACACAGCAAAAATCTAACAAAAGTTAGGCCAAAAGGCTGGAGTGACTTTCTAGAATGAACCTTAAATTACTGTGCATCTTTGCCAAATAGTAGGTGATACTGAGGTGTAGAGAAACCATTCACATCAGCCTGGATAACCTGCATATCTGTTTTTTAATTTGTCATGAATATTGGATGTCACAGGTAAAATAAAGAGGTTAGTCTGTTAAAAATACAGACAATTGATCTTTGGCAGTCTTACTGATATTAAATCAGAGGACAGTTTTAAGAGGGCACCATACTGTAATTAAATCCAGTATCTGTCTTTTTGTCTTAGGTCTAAGCTGCAGCACCTGTATGACCTCACTGTACGGAGGAACGAATAATCTTTCTAGATCATTTTCTGATGAATCAAATTATTTTGATAAAACAAAAAACAAAGAATCTACCCAGATACATCATCCAGAAGAAGATTATAGCACTGCTGCGTTTGTTTCCGCTGTCTCTCTTCATTCAATGAATCTACCAATTGCAGAGATGGGAAATTCACAGTGCACTGTTGTCTCAGCCACTCTCCCAGGGCCTGGAGACCCTGGTGCACCCCCTCTCCCCCCAGAGCTCCAGTCAGACCAGGAAGAACCATGTAGTAGTTCAAGTGACAATTGCTTTTTGCCTTTGAGATCACGTTCTCTTCAACTGCAGTGAACGTAGTGAGTTTTGTCTCTTCATCCAAATGGTACTGAAACTTTGTGTGATGTCTCAGGTTACACAACCATTGTTTTCAAACTGTTAGGGAAATCAGAGGAAACAATCTGTAATCTATGCATTTTCTGTTTTAAGTGTTATTTTGCAATTGTGTGACTCTGGAGCTGCTTGATTTTTTTTTGTGTGTTGTTGTTTTCTTTTGTTCTTTAGGGAGCTCTGTTCAAAATACCTTGGTATTATACCAGCAAAAGTTTGTTCTTTAAACAAATGTGTATAAGATTTCACATTTAGATGTAGATACTTAAGCTGAAATTATAGAACAAATGGATTTTTTCTTTCTACAGAAACTATCAAATCAGCTTTTCTTAGTGTTTGTGATGGTTGAATTGGGAAAGATGGTTAGGAAAAGTAGTGCGTATGGAAAAGTAACTTTCTGAACTAAAAGCTTCTGCTTACTTACCAAAAAGCTTAAACTCATTTACCAAGTTAAATGTTTCTCACTAGGACAAATTCTGCTCTCCATGTATGTGCAGCTCCATTTGCAAAAACCTTACAAGTCTGGGGCCAAATCTGCAGCTATGCTTATTTGCACGGAGTCTCTTCATTGTCTGAACTTTGTCCTGTTGGTAAACCAAAAGGCACTCGATGTCACAAATACACTTCTGCAAGTCTTGGCACATTATTGTATATCAGTTCAAGCTTCCTGATCTGAGATGCACTTTAGACATAAATTCTCATTAGTACTGGAAAAAGAATGTAAACTGATGTAACAGCTTCATGAGGGCTGTAAGAAAGTTACTGTAGGATGCTGTTAAAGAGCAAAGATTGTATGTTTTGCTCCAGCAGGGAAGTGGAGGAGAAGTCCAGTAACAAAAAAGTATCCATACTTGAAGGACTTTCAGAAATGTGGGGCTTCAGATACCTCCTCTTAAAAGCAGACAGACAGGGTTACATTTCAAATTGATTAGAGTCAAATGCATTTTAAACTGCTTCAACATGGGAACGTTCTCATTTCTTGTCAGAGTGTAACATACTGTATTCCTCTCATACTCTTGAGTTGTAATCTACCTTTTATGCAGGTGGCTTATAATAATTTTAGAATCAGGTTAACTCTTACTTGGGCACATGTACAGTTGTGTTCTGCAGTACTACACTTTAAATGATGGGATGTTTTCAGAATATCAAAGGGTAGGTTTGTATTTAAGACCCTAAATTATTTTTGCTCTCATACTGTGCTATAGCCATTTAATTCCATTCAAATTCGCATCCAGGTAGCATTCCTTAACTGTTCTCCTTTTGTGGAGACAGGCCATCTGCAGAACCTTAATATAGTCTCTATAAATTGTTTTTCAT